>JAVJIF010014034.1:0-128725 GCA_038442645.1 Agave tequilana
TGTGTGTAAACTTGAGCATATCAACACTAGTCTATCTTACACAAGATCTAAAAAATAAAACTAAAGAAATTAAAATCTTCTTGTAGAACTCCTTCTCCAAGCTAACTTGATCCAATCATGATCCAAAGAGCTTTACTCCATCAAGTGCTAGATGCGATCTTGAGGCACAACTCTTGAATCTACCTGTGTTAGTGCCAAAACTCCTTTGTTTAAACTAAAATCCTACTAAGATCTTGATAGAAAATCTAAACTATATAAATACAAGATCATTAGTACTTATAACTACATGAGTTAATCATCATCAAAACTAGAGTGATGGTCCTTTGGGCTAACACATAGGTGTTCGATACACCCTCTGCTACGTCTGCCTCTACAGTTTGTCCTTTCTTCTTCAACCGCTCTTGCCGATACTTGCAGTCCTTCTTACAATGACCTTGTTGGTGACAAAAGTGACATGTCTTTGACAAATCAGGAATTTTGTTTTCTCCTCTTCCCTCTCTTCCCATGACCACTAAACCTAAAGCTTTCTACTCATCTTGATTTTGCCTTTATCTGATCTTGTTTGATAATAGAGTTGTCGTGACCTCCTCAAAGATGAGAGTTTTTTCTATAAAGCATGGTGGTTGCGATATGATCATATGACTTTGTGAGTGAACTGTGAAATATTAATGCATTTTTATCCTCGTTGATCTTCACATCAACAACTTGTAACTCTCAAATGATCTTATTGAAGAAGTTCATAAGCTCCAATATCATTATTCCTTCCTTCATGTGCAGCTCATATAGTTGTTTCTTCATGCATAACTTGTTGAAGGGACTCTTTCTCATATACAATGTTTCTAACCTTGACTACAAAATCATAGCCATTTATTCATCCATTACGTTGTATATGACCTCATCTATGAGACATAATTGGATCATGCTTATCGCTTTTAAATCCAACTCCACCCAGTCCTCAACTGACATGCACACAAGTTTTGTAGACTTTCCCTGCAGGGTCTTGTGAAGACCCTGCTGCTCCAATAATGCTGATTGGTAGTGAAAAGTGCATTTTTATCATTACATTTACCATCACATTTTCATATTTTATTCATATAATTCTGCACATTTACTAATATTTTATTATTTATTGTGTGCAGGCCTTGAGAAATAAAAATAAAACAATAAACCCTCAAAAGAAGCCCAAAAGCCCATGTTTAAAGCCCAATGTAAAAGTTGCAAATATTAATTGCCAAAATTGCAAATACAAGGGTCAAAGTTGCAAATATTAAAGAAGAGGAAGGATAGACTTCTATTCAACCCTAAAACTTGCAGATGAGGATAAAAGCCAAAGAAAGAGAATTTAAGATCACAAATTCGTGGATAAAAGATTTGGGATCTAGGTAACTTGATTCCCAAGTTATATCCAAATCCTAAGATAAAGAGTCGAGATTCAACTTCCAGAAGGAAACGCCCAGATGGACGGACCAGGAGAAGCCACGCGCTAAAGCGCGTGGCCAGCCGCCACCATAAGGCCGCGGAAATGCGGCCCAAGCCGCGTTTCTGCGGCAATCCAGTCATATCCAGGGAACCGCCTTCGTGGACGACTTCGACTGGGACTCTACCTCCTTCTGCCCTATAAATACCCCCTGCAGTGCACCGAGAAGAGCGTCCAGAGCCAAAGGGCCAAATCTAGGGTTTTAGGCTTTCTTCTTTCTTGTAGTTTAGGTTTTCTTTTCTTTTTTTAATTTTTATGTAAGTGAGGGAGAGGGCTATGTTGAGAGTGACACCGATGTATGCTTCTCTTCTCTTCCATTGTATCAAGTAATAAATGTAACTTTTCTTTTTATGTCATTGCTTTATTTTCCTTTTTGTTTTCTTCTCTTTTTCTATTTTTATCTCTGTTGGTTTATGATGAGCATGCAAGTGATTTCCAAAGCACAAGTATAACGAATCTTGGTGAGTGCCAACGATATTTCATGGTGATGTTCTCCTCCTCAAGGTACGTATCACTTCATACTTGCCCAAGCTTGATGATATAATGCGAACAGGGGACTGAGATCGATCCTATGGTTTATGCGTTCAACGCCTCCAAAGCAAGGTAGAAAGTATTAGGATTTCACGTTTTTCTTCAACCAAACTAAGGTTAGTGTTTATTTCTTTTCTTTTCTTTTCTTTTATTTTTGTAGATTAAATTACCATCTCCCAATTCTTTCTTTCTCATCTCATTATAAATACCACCTCTAATCCTCCATCTTCATAATCTACCGCCTTCTTCCTAACTTAACTTTAACTATTCTTTTTGTTAACTTAAAGAAAATAATTTTTAGAGATAACTTACAAACGCTTCTATCGCTAGTCCCTCCCTGAGGATCACGACCCGCATAGCACTGCTACCGCGGATTCGAATTGAGCACTTGCACATTTTGTTCTAAATCTAACAAACTTTATTTTGTGCGCAGGTGAATCTCAATAAAAATTTTGGCGCCGTTGCCGGGGAAGGACGGTAAGTTTTTCTCTAAAAATAAAATTTTTTTAACTAATTCTTTTATTCTTTCTATTTGCAGGTTTGGAGAACAGGGAAACTGACAGCAGAAGTGGACATATAGAAACTCTGTGCCTCTGCCCTCGAAGGCAGAGCACAAGAGCCTACTTCAGAGTCGCGGAAACGCGGCAATTGCCGCGAAACCGCGGCCTGAGTAGTTCCCTACTGATCCATATTTTTGCAGGTTGCTGCAAATTGTAATAACTGTCTACTGCTCTATTAAACTTTGTTCTGTGATAACCCTGCTTACTGCTAATTAACCAACAGTAAAATATTTGTTGATAAAGATAAAAAATTGATTAGACGTTTGCATATTAGGCACGTATCTTTTCAATTCCTTTATTTTACTGTTGAAGAGGCTAGAGCAAGGTACGTTCGCATTGCATGTAGAATAGGACTCATCTCTTGGTTGATGCTTTGAGTGAATCTTATTTACATATTTTGTACACTTGCACAAATTTATTCTAAGGGCATAACCCATTAACAAGATAAGGTGGGGATTTCATCACCCTTCCTTAGCCCAAAAATCACATCCCAAGCACTCACTAACCCAAGCCTAACTTAAAATTAGTAGACGTTGGCCCTAGGGACATCTCGGACTCAATTAGGAGATTATTGATTGGTAGTGAAAAGTGCATTTTTATCATGACATTTACCATCACATTTTCATATTTATTCATATAATTCTGCACATTTACTAATATTTTATGATTTATTGTGTGCAGGCCTTGAGTTCTTATTTTAATAATAAATAAAGCCTAAAAGAAGCCCAAAGCCCATATTCAAGCCCAAGTACTGAAAATCACCTAGACGGGGGGGGGGGGGGGGGTGAATAGGTGATAATGCTAATCAATGGACAAATTAAAAAATTAAGATGTAACAATCACTACACAATTCACAAGATGAATGAAAGCAAGTAAATATAGCAATGATGATGATAAGCAAGTAATAAGTGCAAGAATGTAAACCAATCGCAAACACAAGGATATGTTATCGAGGTTCGAGCACCCAGCTCTACTCCCCCTTCCCCAGAAGGATTCGCTACTTCCACTATCACACAAAGAAATCACAATTACACCGGAGTACCCAACTCCACAATCTCTATTACAAGCAATTTCTGAGTAGTCAAAAGACCACAAACTCTCTCTTTCAAATGTCTCTTCCCTTACAAAAGGTCCTTAGAGAACAATGAGTAGGAATGAAGCTCTTGTTGTAAGTGAAGAAAGAAATTAAATCAGAGAGTATTTCAAAAACCACTTCAGAAAATGAGAGAGAATTTCAGCACAAAAATCAAGAAACAAATCTCTTTTGAAAGCCTTAAACTTTTGAATTTTTCTTGCAAAAATTGTTGTAAGCAAACTCTCCCCAAACACCCCTATTTATAGGAGAGGACTAGGGTTAAGGGATAAAACATAATTAGGATTAATCAGAGAGTATTAGGTTTGAAATATATCCCTTAAACCAATTTTAAACACAAGAAGACAAAATAAAACAGCTCATTAAAAACTGCCCGTTCTTACTGTTCAACGGATAGTTCGGTCGACTGCCGGTCGACCGCACGTTCAAAATTATGAGACCGTTGCAGGCCAGCGGTCGACGCCCGGCCGCCCGTCGACCCAATCTATCCGAGAGCAGACTGAGTTACAGTCGGTCGACCGTGGTCGACCGCAAAAACGTGCACACTGATACATGTACACCCAGAACTACAGTCGACTGGGCCGGTCGACCGGCCAAACCTGTCATAGGTCCGGTCGACTGTCCGGTCGACTGGTTCAGGTCAAAAACCAGGTTTTGGACAGAAAATCAAAAGGGATTTTGATTTTGACAAAAATACTTTTGAACAGGATTAGCATAAAAATAAATATATATCTGTAGGCAAAATCTTGTATGCAAAATATTTTTTGTATAAATTATAAGAAATTATTTTGGATTAAGTATGTGCGCAAAAACGTGTGTGATAGAGCTTCAAACCTATCCACTATTCTTTAACAACTATAAAACTAAAAAACAAAATAATTAAAGACTTCTTGAGCAATCTTCAAGTCTTTGAGCCATGCTTTCCTTGCTAGAGCCTTCTTCTTCTATGATCCTTCCTTGATGTGCAATATGCCTTCATAGCTTTATGAACCTAGAAGTTGTTGCAATAGCAAGCAATGCCCTCCAAACATGGTACTTATCCTGAAACTTATCTAAAGCAAATTCATTAGTACCAAATAGCTCTTATTTGGTTTGTCATCATCAAAATATAAAACAATTGGAGAGTGTAACCTCTTGGGCCAACAATCTCCCCCTTTTTGATGATGACAAAACAAATAGGCTATAAACAAAAATATAGGGGAGGAGAAAACTCCCCCTCAAATTATGCTATATGAAAAATATAAGAATTTAAAAACAAAGAAAAATGCTCTTGATACTAATTGAAACCAATTGAAATAATACCAATAATCCAATAAAATACAAGAATTCTCAAAAACGCATGAAAACAAACAAGACAACAAAACATATATAAACTCATATAAACTCATATGGAACCAAGAACTCATATAAACTCATATGGAACCAAGACCATATAAATTTATTTTTGTCCTTGTAAACTTATTCTCCCCCTTTTTGTCATACATCAAAAAGGGTTAGGAATCACATGTTTAATCAATAATACAAACATTAAGTTCTCCACAAATAAACGAAAATCTAGCAAAATCAAGAGGTTTAGTGAAAATATCGGCTAGTTGCAAATCCGTAGAAACATAATCAATATCTATATCTCCTTTCTCAAAATGATCTCTAAGAAAGTGATATCTAATCTCAATGTGCTTGGTCTTACTATGTTGATTTGCATTCTTAGTCATGTGTATAGTACTAGTATTATCACAAAATATTTTTATATGATCAAAATGCAAATCAAAATCAAGGAGAGTATTTTTCATCCAAAGGACTTGTGCACAACAAGCCCCCGCGGCAACATACTCCGCCTCGGCGGTTGAGAGTGCTACGGAATTTTGTTTCCTAGAGGACCATGAAACAAGACAATAACCAAGAAATTGACATGTCCCACTAGTACTCTTTCTATCTACTCTACAACCCGCATAGTCGGCATCCGAATAACTCGTCATTGAGAAATCTCCGGTTTTCGGATACCAAAGACCCATCCCAATAGTGCCCTTAATATAACGAATAATGCGTTTTACCGCAATAAGATGGAACTCTCTAGGACACGATTGAAATCTAGCACAAAGACACACACTAAACATGATATCCGGCCTACTTTCCGTTAAATATAAAAGACTTCCTATCATGCTTCTATATAATTTAATATCAACATTTTTACCTTGGTCATCTTTATCAAGTTTGGTTGTAGTTGCCATGGGAGTGTTGCAAGTCTTTGAGCCTTCAAGTCCAAACTTCTTTACAAGTTCCTTTGCGGACTTGGCTTGACTTATGAACGTCCCATTTTGCAATTGCCTGATTTGGAGTCCATGGAAGAAATTGAGCTCACCCATTGAAGATATTTCAAATTCAAGTTGCATGACCTTTTCAAAATCCTTGCATAAAAGCTCATTAGTAGAACCAAAAATTATATCATCTACATAAATTTGCACAATTAATATATCATTATCAACATGCTTAGTAAATAGAGTTGTGTCTACTTTACCTTTAACAAAATCATTTGAAATTAGAAAACTAGAAAGCCTTTCATACCAAGCTCTAGGAGCTTGTTTCAATCCATATAAAGCTTTATCAAGTTTGAAAACAAAATCGGGATGAACATGATCAACAAAATCGGGAGGTTGAGAAACATAAACTTCTTCATTAATAAAACCATTCAAAAATGCACTTTTCACATCCATTTGAAAAAGTTAAAAATTTTTGAAAGATGCAAAAGCTAGTGTCATCCGTATGGCTTCAAGCCGTGCTACGAGTGCAAAGGTCTCCTCAAAGTCAATTCCCTCAACTTGAGTGTAACCTTGGGCCACTAACCTAGCTTTATTCCTAATGACATTTTCGGACTCATCCATCTTGTTTCTAAAGATTCACTTAGTACCAATTATTGGTCTATCGTGGGGCTTAGGAACAAGATGCCAAACTTGGTTGCGCTCAAATTGATTGAGTTCCTCTTGCATGGCAAGCAACCAATATGGGTCCGTCTCGGCTTCGAGAATGCCTTTGGGTTCAAAATGAGAAATGAAAGTAAAGTTACCACATAGGTCATGGAGTTTGGAGCGTGTTGTGACTCCTTTAGATGCATCACCCAAGATGAGCTCCTTAGGATGATTTGAAGCGTATCTCCAAGCTTTAGGAAGCGGTTGAGAGCTTTCCTCTTTATCCTCTTGAACATCACCAATTGATTCTTGCTTTTCTTCTTGAGCGGGTGAGTCCTTCAAGGAAAGTCTCTCCATGTCTTCACCTAATGGTTCAATCTCTACAACATTCTCAACAACCACATTAGATTCTTCAAACTTAACATGCATGGTTTCTTCAATAGTAAGTGAAGATCTATTAAAAACTCTATATGCTTTGCTAGTAGAAGAATATCCAACAAAGATAGCTTCATAAGCCTTAGCATCAAACTTACCCAAATTCTCCTTAGTATTTAAAACAAAACACTTGCATCCAAAAACTTTAAAATATGCAACATTTGGTTTTCTAGAATGATACATTTCAAAAGATGTTTTGGAAGAATTCTTACACACATAAATACGATTTGAAATATAGCATGCGGTGTTTACGGCCTCGGCCCATAAATATTGAGGGAGGTCATATTCACTTATCATTGTCCTACCCATCTCTTGAAGTGTTCTATTTTTCCTTTCTACAACTCCATTTTGTTGTGGAGTCCTAGGACAAGACATTTCATGCTTGATTCCCTTTTCATCACAATAAGTCATGAAGAGTTGGTTAACAAACTCACCACCTCTATCACTCCTTATTCTCAAAATCGAAAAACCTTTTTCTTTTTCAACCCTTTTTCGAAAGATTTTGAAATATGAAAATGTTTGATCTTTACTTTGCAAGAAGAAAACCCAAGTGAAACGGGAAAAATCATCAACTAAAACAAATGCAAATCTACTACCATTTAAACATTTATTTTGTGTTGGTCCAAAAAGATCCATATGAATTAGTTCTAAGGGCCTAGTAGTCATGATATCCTTAATTGGTTTGAAGGAAGACTTGGTTTGTTTCCCAAGTTGGCACGCACCACAAATGCGGTCTTTCTCAAACTTCAAGCAAGATATACCTTTACTAAATCTTTAGAATTAATTCTAGCAAGATGGTCAAAAGATGCATGTCCTAATCTTCTATGCCAAAGCCAAGAATTTTCATCAAAAGCATTCAAGCATTTAGTAGAACAATCTAAATTAAGCATGTCAATAATGTAAACATTATTATCACGAAAACCGGTAAGAATACAAACATCAGATTTAACATCAAAAATCTTGCAAGAAGAATCATCAAAACAACTTTAAGTCCACGGTCACAAAGTTGACTAATGCTAAGCAAATTATGTTTTAAACCATCTACTAAACAACATTCTCTATAATAAGAGATGCACCAATTTGAATGTTACCTATACCGATGATAGTTCCTTTGGAGTCATCCCCGAAGGTGACGGAGCCACCTTCCATGTACCTTGATAGGGTTGTAAAGTTGTTGATATCCCACGTCATATGTCTTGAACAACCACTATCAAGTACCGCCACCGCTCCCTACGTCTTGGAGCCTTGGTGTGTACCTACATCAAATAATTTAGGACTTGATTTTGGTACCCACATTTTCTTGGGTCCTAGGGGGTTAGTTTCATTAACCCAAACAAGATTATTTGATCTATTAACTTGGTCATAGCAAAATTTAGCTAAATGTCCATTCTTACCACAATATGTGCATCTATATACTCTACCATATTTGAAAGCATAATGAGTGTGTGATTTGTGAGCATGAGAGTTGTGAGCATGAAAAGATTTAGCATGTGTAGTGTGAGCATGAGTAGACTTAACATGTGAGGTGTACTTTTTAGAAAACATGTTCTCTAGTTTCTTTGTGTTAAAAGCACAATCATTTAAAACTTTTTCAAAATCATTTATTTTAGATTTAAATGAAGAAATTTCTTTTTCATCAACAATAGAAGATTTTCCCTTACAAGAAACCTTGTAGGCATTAAACTCATTTTGAATAGAAACAAGATTAGAAGAAATATCATCTTTTTTTTTCGAAACCATAGCAAGTTGATTTTTGAGAAAAGCAACTTCTTTTTGCAATTTTAAGCATTCAAGTTTCTTGTTATCATAAGTTTCAGAAAGTTCAACAAAAGCATGTACAAGAACTTCCTTACTTAATTCATCATCTTCATCATCATGAGATTGAGGGGTTACCTTAGGTGTGTTTGCCATGAAACACATGTTCGCCGTGTCCACCTCTTCTTCGGACTCGCTTTCCGAATCCCACGTTGCCTTGTAATCTTTCTTTTCCTCCGGCTTCTTTGGCTTAAAGGAGGAAGTCATCTTCTTCTTAAACTCCGGGCAATCCGTCATGATATGTCCGGGTTTGCGGCAATTGTAGCAAATGATCCTTCTCTCCTCTTTTGCCTTCAAATTTCCTCCGAAAGTTGAGCTTGTTCTTCGGTACAACCTCTTGACATTCCGCACAAGTAGAGTTAGCTCCTCATCATCTTCTTCGTCTTCTTCATCGTCATCATTGGTGGATGAAGTCTTGAAGGCTATGGATTTCTTCTTTGAAGTAGTGGCCTCTTCTCTTGCCTTCTTCTCCATCTCATGGGTCTTTAGGTTCCCAATGAGACTAATGAGGTCCATCTCGTCCTTGTCGTTCAATTCTTTTAAGGTGGTGGCCTTTATCTCCATGAAGACGGAAGAGCCCGAATCACTTTCCGCACCTTTTGATCGTTGGAGATGTCATCACCTAAGGAAGAAAGACCATTAGTGATTTTAGTAAACCTTGTAATCATACTATCAATAGACTCATCATCAATCATTTTAAATGACTCATATTGGGACCTCAAGAGATCTATCTTAGCTCTCTTGACTTGTGAAGTCCCTTCGTGTGTGACCAATAAGTGTTGCCAAATCTCATAGGCGGATTGGCAATGAATTACCCGTATAAGGTCATCCTCATTCAAGGTGGTTAATAGGGAGTTTTGGCCTTGGAGTTAGCCTTATATTCTCTAAAGTTGAAGTCGGTCCAAGTGCTCTCATCACCATCGGGTGCTACATAGGGTTTGGTCAAGGACTTGGCCACTAAGCTACCCAAAGATTGCAAAAATATGGTCATCCTAACCTTCCAAATAGGGAAATTAAGTCCATCAAATTTAGGAGGGGTTTTAATGTTATCGGCCATGTTCACTAGTGTATGAATGAAAATGTTGATTAGCAAATTTTAAGGATCTCTCTATGGATGTTAAGCCAAAACCTAGAGTCCAAGCTCTGATACCAATTGAAAATCACCTAGAGGGGGGGTGAATAGGTGATAATGCTAATCAATGGACAAATTAAAAAATTAAGATGTAACAATCACCACACAAGATTCACAAGATGAATGAAAGCAAGTAAATATAGCAATGATGATGATAAGCAAGTAATAAGTGCAAGAATGTAAACCAATCGCAAACACAAGGATATGTTATCGAGGTTCGAGCACCCAGCTCTACTCCCCCGCCTTCCCCAGAAGGATTCTAGCTACTTCCACTATCACAAAGAAATCACAATTACACCGGAGTACCCAACTCCACAATCTCTATTACAAGCAATTTCTGAGTAGTCAAAAGACCACAAACTCTCTCTTTCAAATGTCTCTTCCCTTACAAAAGGTCCTTAGAGAACAATGAGTAGGAATGAAGCTCTTATTGTAAGTGAAGAAAGAAAATTAAATCAGAGAGTATTTCAAAAACCACTTCAGAAAATGAGAGAGAATTTCAGCACAAAAATCAAGAAACAAATCTCTTTTGAAAGCCTTAAACTTTTGAATTTTTCTTGCAAAAATTGTTGTAAGCAAACTCTCCCAAAACACCCCTATTTATAGGAGAGGGCTAGGGTTAAGGGATAAAACATAATTAGGATTAATCAGAGAGTATTAGGTTTGAAATATATCCCTTAAACCAATTTAAACACAAGAAGACAAAATGAAACAGCTCATTAAAAACTGCCCGTTACTGTTCAACGGATAGTTCGGTCGACTGGCCGGTCGACCGCACATTCAAAATTATGACCGTTGCAGGCCAGCGGTCGACCGCCCGGTCGACCCAATCTATCCGAGAGCAGACTGAGTTACAGTCGGTCGTCCGTGCGGTCGACCGCAAAAACGTGCACACTGATACATGTACACCCAGAACTACAGTCGACTGGGCCGGTCGACCGGCCAAACCTGTCATAGGTCCGGTCGACTGTCCGGTCGACTGGTTCAGGTCAAAAACCAGGTTGGACAGAAAATCAAAAGGGATTTTGATTTTGACAAAAATACTTTTGAACAGGGATTAGCATAAAACATAAATATATATCTGTAGGCAAAATCTTGTATGCAAAATATTTTGTATAAATTATAAGAAATTATTTTGGATTAAGTATGTGCGCAAAAACGTGTGTGATAGAGCTTCAAACCTATCCACTATTCTTTAACAACTATAAAACTAAAAAACAAAATAATTAAAGATTTCTTGAGCAATCTTCAAGTCTTTGAGCCATGCTTTCCTTGCTAGAGCCTTCTTCTTCTATGATCCTTCCTTGATGTGCAATATGCCTTCATAGCTTTATGAACCTAGAAGTTGTTGCAATAGCAAGCAATGCCCTCCAAACATGGTACTTATCCTGAAACTTATCTAAAGCAAATTCATTAGTACCAAATAGCTCTTATTTGGTTTGTCATCATCAAAATATAAAACAATTGGAGATTGTAACCTCTTGGGCCAACAAGTGCAAAAGTGCAAATATCAATTGTCAAAACTGCAAATAAACAAGGGCAAAAGTTGTAAATACAAAGAAGAGGGAAGGATAGACTTCTATTCAACCCTAAACACTTGCAGGATGAGGATAAAAGCTAAAAGAAGAGAAGGAAATTCGTAAAAGAGATTTGGGATCTAGGTAACTTGCTTCCCAAGTTATCACGAAATCCCAAACTCAAGAGCCAGGATGCAGCTTCCAGAAGGAAACGACCAGATGGACGGACCAGGAGAGGCCACGCGCCAAAGCGCGTGGCCAGCCGCCACACTCAGGCCGCGGAAACGAGGCCCAAGCCGCGTTTCCGTGGCATTTCAATCATATCCTGGTACGGGATTTCGTGGAGGACTTCAAACTGGACTCTACTACCTTCTGCTCCTATAAATACCCCCTGCAGTGCAACCGAGAAGAGCGTCCAGAGGCAGAGCCAGAGGGCCAAATCTAGGGTTTTAGGTTTTCTTCTAGTTTAGATTTTCTTTTCTCTTTTGTAATTTCTATTTTTCCTTTTTGTAAACTGAGAGGAGATGTTATTCTCATGGAGGAAGGAGATCTACTTGTACTGAGGGTGACAATCGGTGTAAGTTTTGCTTTTCCGCCATTGTTAAATAAATCAAATCGAGGTTCGTTCCTTTATTATGTTATGTTCTTTTATTCATGTTGATTCTTGTGTATCTCAGTTTTTGTTTTCTTCTATTGTTATTTCTCTCTAATGTTTTGTGAACCGTGAGATCTGATTGCTTCGAGACTACCTAGCCAAAGAAGAGCACTTGATGGTCTATGGAGATGAACAATCCTTCTTTAGATTGTCTTTTCTTTTCATAGTGTATGTAGCGAAGGTGAACGATCCTATACGCCATACTTGCACGCCTTCCAAGACAGGGTAAGTCGTAGCGAACAGATCAAAGGTAAGCAAGGTAGAAGAGGTTTGTACGTGTTATAGTTTCTTTCTTTTTAGATCTCACACTACCATATTCTCAATTTCTTTTCTTCACTTCCATTGTAAATATCACTTCTTCTTCTCCATCTTCTTTCTTTCTAACTTAACATTAAAATAATAAAAACTTTAGAGATAACTTATTGACAAAGCTTCCATCGCTAGTCCCTCCCAGAGGATCACGACCCGCATAGCCGCTGCTACCGCGGATTAGAATTGAGAACCTTGCAGAACTACTTCTAAATCTAACATCTTTATTTTTGTGTGCAGGTAAAATTTCGATCAACAAATTGGCGCCGTTGCTGGGGAGGGACGGTAAGTTATTCTCTAATAATAAAAAAATTATTAACTAATTCTTTTATTTTTTTCTGTTTGTAGGTTTGGAGAACAGAAAAACAACAGCAGAAGTGGACATATAGCAACTCTGTGCCTCTACCCTCGAAGGCAGAGCAGCAGAGCCTGCTACTTTGTCGCGCAAACGCGGCAATAGCCGCGGATCTGCGGCAGTAGCAGAGAACTACTGACTGAAATTTTTACAGGTTGCTGCAAATTTCAATATCTGTCTACTGCTCTGTTAAACTTTGATTCTGTGATAACCCTGCTTACTGCTAATTTATCAACAGTAAAATACTTGTTGTTAAAGATAAAAATAATTAGACGTTTGCATATTAGGCACGTGTCTTTTCAATTCCTTTATTTTTACTGTTGAAGAGTGCTGGAGCAAGGTACGTTCGCATTGCATGTAGAATAGTACTCATCTCTTGGTTGATTTTCATGCTTTGAGTGAATCTTATTTACATAACTTGTGCACTTGCACAAAATATCTTAAGGGCATAACTCATTAACAAGATAAGGTGGGGATTTCATCACCCTTCCTTAGCCCAAAAATCATATCCCAAGCACGCACTAACCCAAGCCTAACTTAAAATTAGTAGACGTTGGCCCTAGGGACATCTCGGACTCAATTAGGAGATTATCCTAAGGGGGAACAGTGCTGGAATTTGACTCTTGCCAAATCAGTGTCTAGGAAGGGGATTGAGGGCCGAAAGCCTGAAGATTGGTGGTTATTTAATTAAGGAACGTCTTTGACGGAAAACCTCCCACCACTCTTGCCCTGACCTGGCTGATTAACTTGTGGTCAAAGTCTGCACCCTACCTCCCGTGGACAGTCTAACCAGTTAGGAGTCGTCTAGGTCATAGGTCTACCCTAACTTAGGTTAGAATTTTTTCTTTTTTTTGTTTGTTTGTTTTCTTTGTAGTGTTGGTGTGATATGGCATATAATAATAATTTTTCCAATTTTAATCCATATTACACACCTAACTATTTTTCGGATATTACCAACCCGGCATATCACAACTTTGATCAACCTAGTGTGCCGAATGGTCTTATCCGAATGATTATAACCCATGCCCCCCATCTTATGACCATAATTTTCATACTTTCAACTCTTCACAGAGTTCATGGGGTTTCGCTTCCCCCGAGTCCAATTTTCAACCGACTTGTCCTCCGTCTCCACCTTGTCCACAATATTCCCAAGATTCATACTCAGATCCACCCATTCAGAATAGAAAACCATCTATCCGGGAAATGATGAGTATGCACGAGTCCAAGCAACAACCACCATCAATCTTAGACATGATGATGCGTGAGTCCACCGACTCACAACTTCATCATGATTACACTTCCTTTTTCCAAGTCCAATCATAAAAGAGGCTTGAAGCCATGTCTCAGGCTAGATTAGCTCGTGAGCATGAACTAGATATGATGGTTCAATCTTTATGTTTTCACTGTCCGGTCAATTCTAATATCGCTGACCACTCTCTTAGAGCCGACGAACCAAGTTGCTTTGGACAACAAGATTCTAATTCAGTGCCATCATGTGAACTTGCCGAAATTTCAAATTTTGATAACTTGGCAAGTTTTTCCTTTCCTGAAATAGATCTTGAGCATGAATATGATCATGAACCCCAACTTGATGATTCAATTTTGCTTCCTGATTTAATAATGACTCCGGTGTCTCCACCTGATTTCACTTCTTCCGAGTCAACGTTGGATCCTGTGCCAATTCATCATGAAATTGAGTCACCCATTTTTGATGTTCATATTGAACTTGACCAATTTTACAAATTTGAAAGTCCCATGGATAAATTGGCAAGTTCTCATTTTTATGAGGTTGAACTCAATGAGATATGTGACCTAGATTCTCAAATCTATGATCAAGTTCAAATTTCTGAATCATTATTGACTCCTATTTTGTTACCCGACTTAGGTAATATTTTCGAGTCAGTTTTGATTCCCACTCATATCATTCCTGAACTTGAATCACCACCATTGAGTCACATTCCATTGAGGGAAGATTATTGTGGACTTGAGTTTCAACTTATTGATTTGGACCCACTTCCTGAACCTAGCCCGACTCCTGAACCCTTACTTGATTTAAGTTTCTTTCCTGAGTCGGTATTTGTTCCCGCACTTATGACGTCCAAGTCAATCATTCCATCTTTTCACTCTCCATTCTGGGACAAGGCGTTTGACACAATTGACTCTGAATATAATTATGAATTATGGAAATTTGATGGGGTGGAATTATTAAAAAATGATTATACATACATTTTAGTGGGTTATATAAGCAAGATTTCTGGTGGGTTCCCTCGAATTTCACAAAAAGTAGATTGGGCCGCATTTCGTGGACCAATTAGACCACCACCGGAACCACCACCTTGAGGTAACTTTTGCCTTCCCTTCGTCTTTTTCATGCATATATGCATTCATTCATACATTGAGGACAATGCATGAGATAAGTGTGGGGGTAGGCTTTACTAACATACTAACATAGGTAGAAACTAAAAAAAAAGAAAAAATTTAATTTCTGCTAAAAAAAATCTAAAAAAAAAATTTTTATAAAAAGGACAATATTTTGACTTATCTTTTGAAAGAAATCTAAGTTAGTTTTAAGGATTAGGAAAATCATGATTAGGATTTCTAAAAACTTGGTCAAAATAAATAAATTGTTTAAATTTTAGGTATAGGAGGAGAAATTGAATAATTAATTAGTCTTGATTTTTACCTTAATGAAATTTGCATACCTAATGCATATCTAGGATTCTAAGACGAAGACCTTTGTGCCTCATATATATATATAAATAAATAAAAAAGAAAATCACTAATTAAGCTGATACATGTGCCTCAAGAAGCATAAGTATTCATGCCTAAAGGTGAGTAAATAAAATAAAGTCCTTAGTTTTGGGGCCTATTTCACTCGAATTTGAGTCCGCGGGGTGTTTTCTCACCTGGTACCCTAAAGCCAACCGGTTTGGGAGTCATCGACTTTAAGTTCGTTACATGGGTAGATTAGAAAGCCTAAGGAAATTGAGGAAAATTACTTATATATGTATTAACACATCTAATAGTCAATTAGTTAGGTATGAGGGCCTCAAGAAGCCTTGATACTTACACGAAAGAAAATTAGATGAGTTATACATATTAAAAAAAAGTATATATAAATAAATAAATAATAAAGGGGCATGAGAGTCCAAGTTAGGGAATTCCTAGTATAAATTCATAAGGATGCATATGATTTTTGGTAACGAAAAAGACTACATTAGAAGTTCAATTTTGACCCTTACCTAAAATGGATAACAATTTACTTTATAAAGACTAAGTCTAAGAATGAATAAAAATGAGGATCCTAAAAACTTATAGATTACTTAGTCTTTTCAAAAATATTTCAAATATTTCTTTTTTATAGATTTTGTGGGTGCAATCCGCTGAAAACCCTCACGAGACAACACTCGTCCTCTAGGATAACCTAGAGGTTTAACGGCTTGTTGCACATGTGATTATAGTTCATTTTTGCATCATCTTCAACCTCTATACTATGCATAATATCAATAAAAATCTGTTTTTTACTCTTTTTCTCTCTATTTTTGCAGGTCCATATTTTAAAGGAGAGAGGCCCACAAATCCATGCAATTATCAAGAATAAAAGGGGATTAATTCAAAGCCCAAAAAGAAGCCCAAGAGTTGAGCCCAGGATCTGGAATCACCCACGCATCCAGTCAGCATTCTAGAAGATCCACGTGGCCAACAACCTGCAACAAACTCGCAACAGAATTCGCTGGCATAACGGCCTAGATTCTGCCGCGGAAACGCGACTCTGGCCGCGTTTTCGCGGCAGGAATCTGGCCGTTGAGCCAGCGATTTATCCCCAGCTGTCTGATTCTGGAGCCTTCTTCTCCTGAGGCCTATAAATAGACCATCAGGGACAGTGCAAAAGGGAGAGGAGAGAATAGACGAAAGAGCTTGTAATTTGTAGGTTTGTCTCTAGGTTTTATTGCTCTTAGTCTTCTTCTTCCTCCTAGAAATTCTGCAAGAGAGAGATAGTGAGATAGTGAAAGCTTGTAATCAAGGGGTGACAACTTGAAGCAAAGCAAGGATTAATCCAATCTACTTTCTCTTCTTTTGCAATTTCTAGCGCTTTTCATTACTTGCTTTATTTCATCTAAGCTTTACTTTCATTGCATAATGTCTTGTTGTTTTCTTTCTCTTGTAATGGCTAGCTAACTTCTTCTAACATGACTAGCTAACAACTAACTTGGCTAACTTCTAACTCTTGGGTGAATGCTAATTCTTAATCTTGCAAATGTTGAGTCTTTTTCATCCCCGATGGGTTACTTTCATTCTTGGCAATCTCTTGTTGTAATTCTCCATATGATTCATGTGTGCCTCATTTAGAGCCTTGTCTTAGAACAAGTGCCTTGATGGAACATGGAGATGGAACACCAAACATATGCTATTTGTTGTACAACTTTCTTACTTCAATGCTAACTTGTTGTATGGCCTTGAATGTCTAATGAATTTTGTATCTCCTTCCTTAGCATCCCTTGAGTGACACTCCCCGATTCCACCATGAAATTCTATCTTGAGAGCCGATGAAATCAATGAGGCTACAAGACAAGTTCAAGATGATCACCCATCCATCAAAGGGAAAGTAACTTGACCAACAAGTAAGACAAACACTTGCCGATGAATCAACATGAGGCATGCTTCACCCTAACGGAGATTAGTAAGTTAGCAAGTTAGTAAGGTTAGCTAGTCATGGCTTTTTCCATTCTAAAAGTCTTTTGCAAGTTTTCTCTACTCTAGTTTTCTTCCTAAAAGCAATTCTTGTTTTCAAATTCTTTTCATTCTCTTTTCATCGTTTTTACTTTCATGTACAAAACCACAACCAATTCTTTCACCTATTTTTCCATGTCTTTTTCATTCTTTTAACAAAGAAGAACTTTCGTTTGTCTTTCTTCAACATCAAACCATAAAGCTTCTATCGTGAGCTCTCCTTGTGGATTCGACCCGTATAGCTTATGCTACTACGGTGATTTGGAAAGGAGTACATTACACATTGTGAATACATTCTGGAGTAATCAAGCACCTAAGGTTGACTCTAAACCTTCTCTCTTTTGTTGAATATCTGTGTGCGAATTCTACTCCGCTACTACTCTCCTTTTTCCTTATCAAATTTTTGGCGTCGTTGACGGGGAGAGCAACGGTTTTGATTCAATTGAAGAACTAAACGAACTTTCTTCTTTGTTGTAGGTTACAGGTGAAGAAACAGGAAAACTAGCATTGCAGTGACATATAAGTGGCCCTGGGCCTCTGCTCTAGAAAGCAGAAACCAGTTACCCTCTGATTTGCCGCGATTCCACGGCTAAAGCCGCGGATCCGCGGCAAAGAAGAGTGAACTACTCACAATTTTCTGCAGGGTTGCTTGATCTGCAAAATAACAGCTGCTGCAATACTTAATTCTTGTATGCTTCACCATATTCCTGCTAATAATCAACAGTAAAATATTGGTTGCAAAGTTAAAAATTGATTAGACGTTTGCATTTCTAGGCACGTGTCTTTTCAATTCATTTACTTTACTGTTGAAGAGTGCTGGAGCAAGGTACGTGCGCATTGCATTTTGATTAGGACTCACTCCTTGGTTGATTTATATCGCTTTGAGTGAACCTTGTTTGCTTATATCGTACACTTGCACAAAACTGATTTTAAGGGCATAACCCCATAAATAAGATAAGGTGGCGGATTTCATCACCCTTTCCTTGGCCCAAAAATTATTTTCCAAGCACTCACAATCCCAAGCCTTTTAATAAAATCTGATAGACGTTGGCCCTAGGGACATCCGGACTCAGTAGGAGATCGGCTGAAGTTGGAAGTTGATTTTGATTCATACTCTGGTGAAATCAGTGTCTAAGGCTGGGGATTAAGAGGTTAAGCCTCGAAGATACCGTGGTTTGGCGTAATTAAGGCCCGTTGCTTACGCACGGATACCTCCCACCGTATTTTGCCCCTACCTGGCTGATTAGCTGTGGTCCGATTCAAGCAACAACCTTCTTTAGTTCATCGAACAGTTAGGAGTCGTCTAGGTCCAGGTACCCTAGATAGCTTGAGATTGATTTTTTTCTTTTATTGTTTGTTATTTTCATTTTTTCTTTTCGCTGGTGTGATCGGTGAACGTTGTTTGTGATTGTACAAGCAAGAGTGGTTCCGGGATTCAAATTCTACAAGACTTGTTAGATTGTCTACACTTGCACACACACCACCTCTTGACACAAACCCAATAATGGAAAATAACGTTTCGCTTCAAGACAGATTCTATCTGATTCGCACCTCCCTTCTATCATGCATTCTTCTCCCTGTTACCAATGGAAATCATTTTGAGCTGAAACCACAATTCATCAATATACTTTCACGATTTCATAGTTTAGAGTCTGAGGACGCGTACTTCTTCATTCGAGAGTTCGAAGAAGTATGTGTAATGATGAGAATTTCCCAATTGACTGAGGATACTGTTAGGTTAAGGTTCATACCTTTTGCGCTGAAGGACTTAGCTAAGAAATGGCTTTACAATCTTCCCGCCAGTTCGATATCTTCATGGGATGATTTTGTAAAAGTATTTCTTAAAAAATTTTATCCCATTCATAAGACAGCCCTCATGAGAAAGAACATCATGCAATTCAAGCAGAAATCACACGAACCCTTCTGGAAATATTTTGAGCGTTTTAAAGACCTTTTAGCCTTATGTCCTCATCACGGCATAGAGAAATGGCGTCAGTGCCAAATTATCTATGACGGACTTGATTATCAAACGAAAACACTCCTTGAATCCATGTGCCAAGGGGAATTTTTGAAGAAAGATGAGAGTCAAGGGTGGGATCTCTTTGAAGCCCTAGCTGAGAAAACCATTCAGTGGGAGTCATGCTCAGATAAACCCACTCCCACTACTTCCAGAACCGGTATGCATTCCATAGAATCCTCTATAGCTGCTGAAGCCAAGATCACACAATTAATGAAGAGAATAGAACTGCTTGAATCACGGGAACATTCTGCTGTTAATCAGGTCAACCCATCACCTATGGTCAAACCTGGTTGCACCTTTTGCCATGACCTCAACCATATCTTCGAGGAGTGTCCTATATACCAGTCTCAATCATATCAGGAGAATACGAATGCCACTTTCACCAGACCCAATCACAGTCAACACTCCAGTACATACAACCCGGGATGGCGAAACCATCCAAATTTTTCATGGAGTCAGTCTGGTCCTGAGCAACATAGGCCACCATTTCCACATCCATATAATGCTCAGTCTCACCCACACAGTTTCAATCAGAATTCACCGAACTTTCATCCATATCAAAGTCCATCACAGTCACAACCTTATCAAAGTCCACCACACTACCATCACAATTCCAGTCTCCATACCACCAACATCCACCCCAGAATGATTCAGATCACAAACTATCAAAGTTGGAAAAGATGATAGAAACCCTAGCAAAGACCCATCAACAGGATATGAACAAAGTACAGGTCCAGATTGGGCAACTGACTAATTCTTTAAGTGGGAGACAACAAGGAATGTTTCCAAGCCAGCCAGTGCCCAATCCCAAAAATCACTTCCCTTTACATGAAGTGGAAGACACGGGCCCCAGTCATTGCAACGCTATTCATATTCTGAGATTTGGAAAGAAAGTAGATAATAGGGTTTCTAATCATTCATCCCATCCAGTACCAAAGTCAACCCCTCCAGTTCCAGTACAACCAACTTCTGACAATCCATCTTCTAGTACTGAGCCATCAAAAGCCAAGGGAAAAGAGAAAGTCGATGAGCAACCTTATAATCCTAAGGCATCATTTCCAAATAGGCTTACAAATCACAAATTGAATGCTCATATGGAGAAGATAAGAGAAATATTCAACAAGGTCCAAATCAATGTCCCTCTTCTTGATGCCATACAACAAGTGCCATCATATGCAAAATTCTTAAAGGAAATGTGCACCAAGAAGAGGAAAACACAAGTCCCTAAGAAAGTCTTCCTGGCAACACACATCAGTGAGTTGTTCACTGGGCCCATTCCTGTGAAATACAAGGACCTAGGGAGCCCGACCATATCTTGCGTCATAGGACAGACTTCCATCAATATGGCACTACTTGATTTGGGGGCCAGTATCAATCTCCTGCCTTTTTCTGTGTATCAACAATTAGGGTTAGGTGATCTCCGCCCGACCCAAATGACGATACAACTGGCTGATCGCTCTGTCAAGAGACCTAAGGGGGAAATTCACGATGTCCTTATCAGAGTTGGGGAGTTCATTTACCCTGTGGATTTTGTAGTTCTTGAGACACAACCTGTGTCTAATACCAATAATAGGGCTCAAACTCCTGTCATCTTGGGACGACCATTCCTGGCTACAGCAAATGCCATTATCAATTGTAGGAATGGGTCAATGAGGATAACTTTTGGTGACATGACAAGAGAAGTGAATGTCTTCAGCATGCAACCTCGTAGGATAAAGGATCAAACATTCGAGGTTAATTTTGTCAGAAACAATTGTGAGGAAAAAGAAAAGATGAGTCACAATCTTGTGATTCTCTTGAAGTGAAAAATCCTATTATCCGAGTACCCTTTCAAAAGGGGAAAGTTGATTTGGATATCTTCACTTTCAGTGAGCCAACAGTGAATGTATCCCATGAGGATATAATTCAAGAACCTCCAATTGATATATCTTTTGAAGACCTCTTCGCAGATGAAATCATGTGTTTGGATGAGCCAACTCGGGGTCGGTTAACCGATTGCACATCCCTGAAGGAAGATGTTGACTTCAGCTTTGAAGAGTTGTATGAAGACGAGCTGGAATTTCTTAATTTTGGAAATAAAGAAATTCAGGGTGAAAACTGTGGTGATGAAGAAATTCTTAGTGAACAATGTGGTGAAATGAGGATGAACAATAATAAACAATTGAAACTGGAAATGTCTAAGGCTCAGGAAATAATTCAACTCGTTTCCCAACTGAGCCCGCGCAAACAGACACACTGGAACGATGGGAAACGGGCCAGAGGGAAACGACCAAAAGGAGCTTAGGCTATGGACACACTTGTACATATTTCTTGTAAATATGTTTTGTACACTTTTGTAAATAATAATAATAAAAAAAAGAAAAAGAAAAAAAAGAAAAAAATAAATAATAATGAGGGACTTTTGTGCTAAATCATTTAAAGAGTTCTACAACTTTCAAAATTCAAATTTCCTAGGTTTCTTCATATCTTCCCTAGGGTCAAACTCCATCCTTCCATTTTCAAAACTACAAATTCCTAGGTTTGTAAAATTCCTTTTAACCTAGGGATGAAATTGGAACTCTCCATTTTCTTTTTCCCTCCTATAAATATTCTATCTACCCGACCCCTCTTCTCTCAAACGCAAAAATCCCCTCAGATCTGCAACCCTCTCCTCAAGCGCCGCCATCAGTTTTTTTTTTCCTTCCTCAGAAACCTTCTTCCTGCTGCGATCCCGCGACCATTGCCGCAGATCCGCGGCTGTCCTGAACTTTCTGGAGCTCCGCAAAATTTTTGGCCTGTCGATTTCTTTCTCTGGTAGCCGATCAAGTGCACAATCAATATAATTCTTCCTCCTGTGCCCTCTGCACAACCGATTTTGAATTCCCCCCACGAACTCCGGGGGCGGTTTGATCTTTCAACTCTTGATCTATTGCTTTAATTTACCCTTTTACACATGGCCCCAAATCTGTTTGTAGAGAAAGATTTTTCAAAAATTTTGAATGATCATGATGGGTATGGACACATATTTATAGATCGATTACGTGCATGGGATTGGTATTCTCTGGTATATGATAACAGTGAAAATGATGCATATTACTGTCCTGATTTAGTCACTACATTTTATAATGCACTCGATCATGCATCTGTTAGTTATGAGACATACCAATTTGTCGTCCATATGCCGTTAGGTGACATCTTTATCACAATTCCTCTCCTTGAGGAAATTACTAATGTCCCAAGTCACCCCCAGCATAGCGACCCCCTCCCACTGATAGACTACATGTCAACTATGGGGGTTCGCTGTACAGAGCAGGACTGCGGGCTTAAGGCCAGCACTATCTTTAGAAATGTACACTGCGTTAGACGTGGATCCAATGTAACATTCTAGGGCTGGACCACACGACTTCCTTCAACTGCCCGGTGTTGCAAATAATTCACGATTTAATGACCAGGCAACACACGGTCTGCTTAAATAGGTCATCTTCCACGCTATCATAGCTAACTCTTCACGCACTAAAGGTGCCAAACACTCTCACCCAATTCTGATCACGCGTCTGTGTAGGACTTTCCTACCGGACGCCGTATTCGATTCATTTGACCGAGTGTTTGTTGCACCTGAGCGACCCACCAGTTCTTATAATAGCTGTCTGCACGCGGTTTGGACCCCTAGTGTCCAACTGGAGATGTACCGGTGGAGTCCTCCTCTGAGGAGAGTCTTGAGGAGGAAGATGAGCCTGAGTTTTGGCGTCAGGATCCCCCAGCAGAATCACGTGCCTTCATGTCCACCATCTGGAAGGGCATGAAGAAAATTTTTAGGGGCAGGTCAGGCTTAGGAAGAAGGTGGAGGAGCAATCCTCGAGGTTGGACCGCATTGAGGCGGGGCTCAGACGATCTCAGTCGGCTGGACCTAGCACCACCGCGGGTCCAAAACGGCGGAGGGAGTGATTTCATACCTTTTACCTATTTCATGCATCTTTTTATCTTGCATACATTGAGGACAATGAATGACATAGGTATGGGGGGGGTAGATTCTAACCTAGGATTTTTATTTTCTTTTTAGGCTTTTTATTTTTATTTCTAGGATTCTCATTTTCTTTTTTAGGTTTTTATTTTTTTTAGATTTTACCTTTCTTTGTAGATTTTTTATTTTCTTTTAGATTTTACTTTGTATTTTAGAAAAATAAAAAAAATATAAAAAATAAAATAAATAAATAAATAAAAAAAGGGAATTTATGATCCATGTTTAAAGAATCAAATTTGACTTTAGGGATTAAGGAAGCTCTTAACTATGATTTCTAATTATAAGTCGAAAAGAGGAGTTTTGTTGGTTTTTTAGGTTAAGTAATAAAGGATAAGAAAGATTACTAGATTTTAATTCTTTCTTTAGGATATATACATTAAACATATTGAAGGATTAATCAAAGACTTTGAGACTTTATTTACATATATATATATATATATATATATAATAAAAAAAGAAGAAAAAAAATATGTATATAAATAACTAAATAAATACTTAGCCACTAATTAAGCGGTTAGTCGTGCCTCAAGAAGGATGACAAGTCACGCCTAAAGGTGGTTAAGTCCTTAGTATTCATGGCCTAGTTTACTTGAGTCATCGAACCCGAGGGATGTTTTCTCATCTGGTGCCCTAAGACCGACTGGTTTGGGAGTCATCGGTAAGAGGCTCGTTACAAGGGTAAATTAGAAAGCCTAAGGAATCTAAGGAAATGTAAATAAATAAATACTGTATATAAAAAAGAAAAAAAAGGAAAAATAATATATATATTGTTATATATATTAGTAAATAAATAAACTTAGTCTAAGAAAGATCCTTCATATTTATAGATGTATATATACTAGGATTGATGCAAAATCCGGTTTTTGATCTCTTCCTTAAAAACTTAACCTAAGTTGAAAACAAAACTCTAAATAGACGCTTATAAGAAGAATGACAAGTTTAGGGTAACCTAAAACCTATAACTCAAGTTAGAATCTTGAAAACATGGATCAAAATTTTCACTAACCCTTTTCTTTTTCTTTATGGATTTTGTGGGTGCAATCCGCTGAAAACCCTCAGGAGACAACACTCCTCCTCTAGGGTAACCTAGAGGTTTAACGGCTTGTTGCACGTGCTCAGTGCAATCGTGTCACCTACGAAAGTGGTGTAATAATCTAGTTAGGATTTTCTTTTTCTTCTTGTTTTGCTCGGGGACGAGCAAAAGCTAGGTATGGAGGTGTGATTATAGTTCATTTTTGCATCATCTTCCACCTCTATACTATGCATAATATCAATAAAAATCTGTTTTTTACTCTTTTTCTCTCTATTTTTGCAGGTCCATATTTTAATGGAGAGAGGCCCACAAATCCATGCAATTATCAAGAATAAAAGGGGATTAATTCAAACCCCAAAAGAAGCCCAAGAGTTGAGCCCAGGATTTGAATCACCCACGCATCCAGTCAGCATTCTAGAAGATCCACGTGGCCAACAACCTGCAACAAACTCGCAACAGAATTCGCTGGCATAACGGCCTAGATTCTGCCGCGGAAACGCGGCTCTGGCCGCGTTTCCGCGGCAGGAATCTGGCCGTTGAGCCAGCGATTTATCTGAAAAGGTCACCTAGAGGGGGGTGAATAGGTGACGATGCTTATCTAGTGAACTTAATGCGGAATTTAAAAAACTAATTGCAATAACAACAATGTAGCACACACACAAGCAAGTATAAGATATAGCAATTTGCACAATACACATAGTAAAGAGAGAGATAGAGAGAGAGTCAATGGATCAATCACAAACACAGAGATATGTTTTCGAGGTTCGAGCACCCAGCTCTACATCCCCGCCTTCGACACACGATGGATTTCTAATCCACTAGCTAGTTCACCAAGAACTCTCACAAGGAGTACCCAACTCCTCTCTTTACAATCACAACCTCCTCCTTGAGGCACAACTCCAAGCCAACAAACACAACCTCCTCCTTGAGGCAAACTCCAACAATCACAACCTCCTCCTTGAGGCAAACTCCAAACCAATACAACAAACTCCCAATCACAAATCAATACAAGGATCACCTCTCAACTAGAGGGATACAACCCAAAGCACAAAGCTAAGAAAAGATTGGGTTACAACTTGGTGGTCTAATACAACAACCACAAACTATATCTTCTTTTCCCACACAAATATCCTATAGATATAGATAGTAGATTTTTGCTCAAGTGTGGAGAAAACCAAAGGAATGGAAATCAGAAATCACAAAGAAAAATCCTTGGGAAAAACTGAAACAAAGATAGAGAAGTTCAATCAAAATCCTTTCCCAAAAACCCTTTCTTTGATTTTCCAAACCCTAACAAAAACACCAAATGTATTGTTCAATTTAAGCTCAAAAACTTCTTTTGATAGCCGTAAAAACACCAGAGAGTATGAAAAATTTCGCACAAAAATTCTTAGAGAAAAACTCTTGCAAATGGGGTATTTATAGGCTAATCCAGAAAATAGCCGTTGGCTGTAATTTTTGCCAGAATTACCCTGACGGTCGACCGCCCGGTCGACTGCCCAACGGTCAATTTTTGACCCGTTGGTGCTAGCGGTCGACCGCCCGGTCGACCCAAACAAACAGAGAGTAAACCTGCTCTCAGTCGGTCGACCGGCCCGGTCGACCGGCTATAGGTGTAGCCAGCGTGCACGTTTCTGTGCACGTCGGTCGACCCATACGGTCGACCGGCTATAGGTGCGGTCGACCGTACCGGTCGACCGATCAGCCTGGCAGACACCAAAACAGGTCAGAAATCTGGGGGAAATAAATGTCCAATAAATTCTTATAAATTACTAAAAATCCCCAAAAATAGTTTTGTCAAATTGCATTGATATATAAACATGTGATAAAAGTTTTGACTCAAATATCAAGCAATTAAAACTATTTTTATGTCTTATCATTTTTATCAAAAACCAAAAACTGTATTTTCTAAAACTTGAATTTTGAATAGAAAATACGTTTTGTCCAAAACACTTCCAGATACAAAAACATGATAATTAAACACTTTGAAGCATGATGCATATGGATAGAAATCTAATATACATGAAACAAATATATATCATAGTTTTTGTTCTTAATTCCAAAATATGTTTTGTCATAAATACCAAAACATAAAACTCATGAAGTAGACTATCAAACTAAGTTTGTTTAAGCAATAGAAGCATGCATGTATATAGAACAAATCATATATACACTAAACCATGTAAACTTGTTTTGATATAAAATCTATTCATAAAAATCAAGATCGGTTAAACCTAAAACCGAAAAACCGAAAACCAATATTCAAAACATGAAACGTAAACGTGTGTGTTGTGAACTTGAGCTTATCATACTATTCTAATCTTTACAATTAGGATCTAAACCCAAAACTAAACTATGGTACCGATGTCTTCTTGTAGAGCGCAATCTCCAAGCCGACTAGATCCAAAACTCTTTGATCCACCGAGCAAGTGCTATATATGATCTTTGACGCTTGGGCTCTTGAATCAACATGTGGGTAGCTTCCAAATCATCTTGTTGAAGCTAATCACCTACTAATAACTTGATTAAAGATCTGAAACTAAAATCACAAGATTATTAGTACACATAACTACATGAGTTAATCATCATCAAAACTAGAGTGGAAGGCCTTTGGGCCAACAATCTCCCTCTCTTTGATGATGACAAAACTCATGGAGTTATATATGCATGGATTAAAGTAAAGCTTCAAAGAAGCTCCCCCTTAACTCATGCATAACAATAAAACATATAAGATATGCAATGAATGTTCTTAAACACATATAAACATGTTCTGGATACCAATTAAAATAAAACATAAACAATGAAACATGCTCTTGATACCAATAAAACAATAATATTGAAACCAACATATTATTACTAATGAAAACCAACTAAAACATATGCATAAATCAACCATGCATATAAACTACAAATTCTTCTCCCCCTTTTTGTCAATCATCAACAAAGGGGTAAAAACAAACATAATGAAAACAAATACTTCTCCCCCTAAATCTTCAAACAAAGAAGCAATAAATTATTCTAAGGGGTAAACCAAAGTCAATATGATATCAATTGAAAATAACAAACTTTGAGAAATGTCAAATCCTATTTGAAATAAAACAAGGCATTGAAACAAAATAACATTTTATATCAAAATGAAAACAAGTAATGTAAACTTGATACCAATAGATATTTTTCATTATAAGCATATGATACCAATTACTTTAATATCATAAAGTTAGGGAGTGGGAAACAAAAACAATGGTAAACCAAATACCAATTGAAATATAAAATACGAGTTTTCTCCCCCTTTATGAAATATCAAAAGAAAATATGCATAGGCATGAAATAAGATACCAATTGAAAATTAAATCAATTGAAACATGATATTCATTAAAAATTCAAGCTTAGCAATCTTAAAATTATGATAAAGCTTGTATATGGATACCAATTGAAAAACTCAAGCTTAACATAACCAAAATTTGTGCTTCAAGATATAGGGATATAATAAGCACAAATAAATCATCTATATATGTATGTAAGAAATAGATACCAATTGAAATTGATACTATATGAAGTGTAAGCATACATATATAAAACAAAACATATATGAGTATACAAAAGGATGTCAAGATTGATACCAATTAAAAGAATTCAATGATACCAATTGAAACAAGAATAAGATCAAGTGTATGACTCATATCAACTACCACCCATTTCATGATCAAGTTAAAAGGATTTTTATTGTAAAGCATGCAAGAACATGATCTCCCATCCAACCGCCCTTTGATGGTAGGGGTTTTCAAAAATAGGTTTGAAAATAAGCTTTGTTTGAAAATCTCTACCATAGTGAAGAATACGAACTAGTTATAGGAAAAACTTTTAGAACTAGTACGAAATCCTTCAAATAAGGAATAAAACACAATTATTTTTCATGAAACACATGTAAATCACATGATCACTAAACACTCAAAGTCCATAAAGCTCATTCAAATTCTCATGAAAACAAATCATGAGTAAACATTAAATAGGGTGAGTGTACAAGTGATGTGAGAAACATATCATCATGAAAATGGACAATCAAGCTCGATTGAAATTCCTTTAAAATATGAACACATGAAAAACTAAATCTTCATTACTAAAGGAAATTTCCTCAATGACACGAAAATCATCATAACAATTAAACTCCAAGGCATATGTATGTTTTGACAAAACAAAAGTATACATACATATCCCTAAACACAATTGAGTCCAAAATATAGATTTGCATGAAAAGCAAATGACTCAAGGGGCATACATGTATATCTTAAGGTTTGGCAAAATAGACATATACATGAAGTGAAAACACTTAATCATAGAAAACACATCAAAAATAGGAATACATGTTTGAATGCATGAATCATCAAAACTAGACTATACTAGAACATCTAATGGGTACAAATAGGCATCCAAGCACAAACACATATAAAGGTTTATTTGTGGTCCATTCTAAGTACAAGTATAAATCCTAGTTTTAATGAAAACTAACATCTAAGCATATATCCAAATCATTAAGCATAAAACGAGTCATAAATCAACAATATTAAAAAAAGATCATAGTCAATCATATGATTAGCATGACAAAGACATGTGCATTAGAATTATGATCAACATGATAGCTAAAACATAAAGAGAACACAAAATATGGGTCCATACTAAACATGGGTGTCTCAACAACTAATCATGTACAGCATAAGTCTAATAAACATGGCAAATATCATACTAATCAAAAACATGAGTCATCAAAACAAAACATCATAAACATTCATATGATCATTATGTATATGCATGTACATTAGATCTAGGGCATACATGTTAGTTTAAACAAGGTGAGAACACTAAATATAGATCCATATAAAACATGGGTGCTCAAGTAACTAAACATGTATAACACTATTCTAATAAGCATGGCATAGGCATAATGAATAACAAAACATGACATGCTATAAATAGATGAACATTAAAAGCATGCAAATAAAAATGGGAGTTAGAGAATGATACCAAAACCGATGAAGGTGCATCTCTAATTCTCCAAAACATGGTGGTCCTCTCCACCTAATCTCCTTGAGAGTGAAGCATCCAAAAGGTTCTCCTTTTAGCTTAGAATGCATCCACCTCAAGGCACCAACACTCTCACGTTATGCGAGAGCCTCCACCTACATCAAACATCAAAGAGGTGGATCTTGGTACCCATTTTCTTGTGGGTCCACGGGGGTTAGTATCTCTCCTAACCCAAACAAGATTAGTTACTAAATTTTCAATATGTAATCTATCATAGCAAAATCTAGCAAGGTGGCTTTTTCGACCACAATGTGTACAAGTGTACACATGAGCATACATGTTATGATTGTGTCCATGATGAGCATGTGTATGCCGTGATGGGTGTGCATGTATAGTTGGAGCTTGTTTCTTGCGAACCAAGGATTCCAAACGAGTGTGATTTAAAGCACATTGGCTCAAAGTGGAGCCCAAACAATCAACACTTTTCTTCAAAACATTTATATCATTTTCTATGCTAGAAGACAAAGTGGAGCATGCTATAGGTGTGCAAGAAGTAGAAGCTACACTAGCATGGCAAACATGAATATTAATATCATTTTGCAAAGATTTATTTTTATTCAAAACCAAATCCAATTCTTTTGTAATTGCATCAATATCATTTTTCAAAGTGAGATTTTCTTTAAAAGTAAAATCCAATTTTGAAGATAAAAACTCATTGTGCTTAACAACATCATCACAATCATTTTTTTTTTCAAAACTTCATTTTCCTTTAAAGCAAGTTCGAGTTGAGATTTAAGTGAGTCACATTCACTTGCAATCTCTTCCTTCTCTTGCAACATCAATTCAAAATTAGAGCATAAATCCTTTAATTCATTTTTCAAAATAAGATTATCATCTTTCAACAAATCATGTTTTTCTAACAAATTCTCAAGCTTTTGAACAAGTTCCATATTTAAAGTTTGAACTTCAAAGCATCCATGACAATAGGAACTAGAGCTATCATCTTTTTGAGAATCCGATTGTACCTCAAGGGAGTTCTTCCCTTGGACCATGAGGCATTGCTCTTCGGACTTTTCTCTCTTAGATCTCCTCATCTTGTTGATAATCCTTAGAAGCTCGGGAGAAGTCAAAATGCTCCAAACTGCAAAAGCCGAATCATAACGATCAAAAACATGTAATAAATGTTCATTTAGAGATGCTCTAAGTGCCCTAAGTGCTAATGCATTGGCCTTCTTATGCTTGCTACTATTTGGGAGGGATTCTATGGTAATGGCTTGATAAACTAGATGTCCTAGGTCTTTTAAATGTTTAGTCATATTAGCCTTCCAAGCATCAAGTCTAAAATGATCAAACATAGGAGGGCTAGCCATAAGTGCAACAATATGTGTGCAAATGATAATGCAAATGAAGATTAGCAAACCAAGATCTCACTCCTAGGTGGTTAAACCTAAATATCAGGATCGCTAGCTCTGATACCAATTGAAAAGGTCACCTAGAGGGGGGGTGAATAGGTGACGATGCTAATCTAGTGAACTTAATGCGGAATTTAAAAACTAATTGCAATAACAACAATGTAGCACACACACAAGCAAGTATAAGATATAGCAATTTGCACAATACACAAAGTAAAGAGAGAGATAGAGAGAGAGAGAGTTAATGGATCAATCGCAAACACAGAGATATGTTATCGAGGTTCGAGCAACCAGCTCTACATCCCCGCCTTCGACACACGAAGGATTTCTAATCCACTAGCTAGTTCACCAAGAACTCTCACAAGGAGTACCCAACTCCTCTCTTTACAATCACAACCTCCTCCTTGAGGCACAACTCCAAGCCAACAAACACAACCTCCTCCTTGAGGCAAACTCCAACAATCACAACCTCCTCCTTGAGGCAAACTCCAAACCAATACAACAAATTCCCAATCACAAATCAATACAAGGATCACCTCTCAACTAGAGGGATACAACCCAAAGCACAAAGCTAAGAAAATTTAGGTTACAACTTGGTGGTCTAATACAACAACCACAAACTATATCTTCTTTTCCCACACAAATATCCTATAGATATAGATAGTAGATTTTTGCTCAAGTGTGGAGAAAACCAAAGGAATGGAAATCAGAAATCACAAAGAAAAATCCTTGGGAAAAACTGAAACAAAGATAGAGAAGTTCAATCAAAATCCTTTCCCAAAAACCCTTTCTTTGATTTTCCAAACCCTAACAAAAACACCAAATGTATTGTTCAATTTAAGCTCAAAAACTTCTTTTGATAGCTGTAAAAACACCAGAGAGTATGAAAAATTTCGCACAAAAATTCTTAGAGAAAAACTCTTGCAAATGGGGTATTTATAGGCTAATCCAGAAAATAGCCGTTGGCTGTAATTTTTGCCAGAATTACCCTGACGGTCGACCGCCCAACGGTCAATTTTTGACCCGTTGGCGCTAGCGGTCGACCGCCCGGTCGACCCAAACAAACAGAGAGCAAACCTGCTCTCAGTCGGTCGACCGGCCCGGTCGACCGGCTATAGGTGTAGCCAGCGTGCACGTTTCTGTGCACGTCGGTCGACCCATACGGTCGACCGGCTATAGGTGCGGTCGACCGTACCGGTCGACCGATCAGCCTGGCAGACACCAAAACTGGTCAGAAATATGGGGGAAATAAATGTCTAATAAATTCTTATAAATTACTAAAAATCTCCAAAAATAGTTTTGTCAAATTGCATTGATATATAAACATGTGATAAAAGTTTTGACTCAAATATCAAGCAATTAAAACTATTTTTATGTCTTATCATTTTTATCAAAAACAAAAACTGTATTTTCTAAAACTTGAATTTTGAATAGAAAATACGTTTTGTCCAAAACACTTCCAGATACAAAAACATGATAATTAAACACTTTGAAGCATGATGCATATGGATAGAAATCCAATATACATGAAACAAATATATATCATAGTTTTTGTTCTTAATTCCAAAATATGTTTTGTCATAAATACCAAAACATAAAACTCATGAAGTAGACTATCAAACTAAGTTTGTTTAAGCAATAGAAGCATGCATGTATATAGAACAAATCATATATACACTAAACCATGTAAACTTGTTTTGATATAAAATCTATTCATGAAAACCAAGATCGGTTAAACCTAAAACCGAAAAACCGAAAACCAATATTCAAAACATGAAACGTAAACGTGTGTGTTGTGAACTTGAGCTTATCATACTATTCTAATCTTTACAATTAGGATCTAAACCCAAAACTAAACTATGGTACCGATGTCTTCTTGTAGAGCGCAATCTCCAAGCCGACTCGATCCAAAACTCTTTGATCCACCGAGCAAGTGCTATATATGATTTTTGACGCTTGGGCTCTTGAATCAACATGTGGGTAGCTTCCAAATCATCTTGTTGAAGCTAATCACCTACTAATAACTTGATTAAAGATCTGAAACTAAAATCACAAGATTATTAGTACACATAACTACATGAGTTAATCATCATCAAAACTAGAGTGGAAGGCCTTTGGGCCAACATTATCCCCAGCTGTCTGATTATGGAGCCTTCTTCTCCTGAGGCCTATAAATAGACCATCAGGGCCAGTGCAAAAGGGAGAGGAGAGAATAGAGGAAAGAGCTTGTAATTTGTAGGTTTGTCTCTAGGTTTTATTGCTCTTAGTCTTCTTCTTCCTCCTAGAAATTCTGCAAGAGAGAGATAGTGAGATAGTGAAAGCTTGTAATCAAGGGATGACAACTTGAAGCAAAGTAAGGATTAATCCAATCTACTTTCTCTTCTTTTGCAATTTCTAGCGCTTTTCATTACTTGCTTTATTTCATCTAAGCTTTACTTTCATTGCATAATGTCTTGTTGTTTTCTTTCTCTTGTAATGGCTAGCTAACTTCTTCTAACATGACTAGCTAATAACTAACTTGGCTAACTTCTAACTCTTGGGTGAATGCTAATTCTTAATCTTGCAAATGTTGAGTCTTTTTCATCCCCGATGGGTTACTTTCATTCTTGGCAATCTCTTGTTGTAATTCTCCATATGATTCATGTGTGCCTCATTTAGAGCCTTATCTTAGAACAAGTGCCTTGATGGAACATGGAGATGGAACACCAAACATATGCTATTTGTTGTACAACTTTCTTACTTCAATGCTAACTTGTTGTATGGCCTTGAATGTCTAATGAATTTTGTATCTCCTTCCTTAGCATCCCTTGAGTGACACTCCCCGATTCCACCATGAAATTCTATCTTGAGAGCCGATGAAATCAATGAGGCTACAAGACAAGTTCAAGATGATCACCCATCCATCAAAGGGGAAAGTAACTTGACCAACAAGCAAGACAAACACTTGCCGATGAATCAACATGAGGCATGCTTCACCTTAACGGAGATTAGTAAGTTAGCAAGTTAGTAAAGTTAGCTAGTCATGGCTTTTTCCATTCTAAAGTTTTTTGCAAGTTTTCTCTATTCTAGTTTTCTTCCTAAAAGCAATTCTTGTTTTCAAATTCTTTTCATTCTCTTTTCATCGTTTTTACTTTCACGTACAAAACCACAACCAATTCTTTCACCTATTTTTTCATGTCTTTTTCATTCTTTTAACAAAGAAGAACTTTCGTTTGTCTTTCTTCAACATCAAACCATAAAGCTTCCATCGTGAGCTCTCCTTGTGGATTCGACCCGTATAGCTTATGCTACTACGGTGATTTGGAAAGGAGTACATTACACATTGTGAATACATTCTGGAATAATCAAGCACCTAAGGTTGACTCTAAACCTTCTCTCTTTTGTTGAATATCTGTGTGCGAATTCTACTCCGCTACTACTCTCCTTTTTCCTTATCAACATGCTAAGTGCAACCGTGATTCCTACGAAAGTGAGTTAGGTTAGGTTAATTTTTCTTTTTTGATTTTTACTCAAGGACAAGCAAAAAGATAAGTATGGGGGTGTGATTGGTAGTGAAAAGTGCATTTTTATCATGACATTTACCATCACATTTTCATATTTATTCATATAATTCTGCACATTTACTAATATTTTATGATTTATTGTGTGCAGGCCTTGAGTTCTTATTTTAATAATAAATAAAGCTTAAAAGAAGCCCAAAAGCCCATATTCAAGCCCAAGTGCAAAAGTGCAAATATCAATTGTCAAAAGTGCAAATACACAAGGGCAAAAGTTGCAAATACAAAGAAGAGGGAAGGATAGATTTCTATTCAATCCTAAATACTTGCAGGATGAGGATAAAAGCTAAAAGAAGAGAAGGAAATTCGTGAAAAGAGATTTGGGATCTAGGTAACTTGCTTCCCAAGTTATCACGAAATCCCAAACTCAAGAGCCAGGATGCAGCTTCCAGAAGGAAACGACCAGATGACGGACCAGGAGAGGCCACGCGCCAAAGCGCGTGGCCAGCCGCCACACTCAGGCCGCGGAAACGCGGCCCAAGCCGTGTTTCCGCGGCATTTCAATCATATCCTGGTACGGGATTTCGTGGAGGACTTCAAACTGGACTCTACTACCTTCTGCTCCTATAAATACCCCCTGCAGTGCAACCGCGAAGAGCGTCCAGAGGCAGAGCCAGAGGGCCAAATCTAGGGTTTTAGGTTTTCTTCTAGTTTAGATTTCCTTTTCTCTTTTGTAATTTCTATTTTTCCTTTTTGTAAACTGAGAGGAGATGATGTTCTCATGGAGGAAGGAGATCTACTTGTACTGAGGGTGACAATCGGTGTAAGTTTTGCTTTTCCGCCATTGTTAAATAAATCGAATCGAGGTTCGTTCTTTTATTATGTTATGTTCTTTTATTCTTGTTGATTCTTGTGTATCTCAGTTTTTGTTTTCTTCTATTATTATTTCTCTCTAATGTTTTGTGAACCGTTAGATCTGATTGCTTCGAGACTGCCTAGCCAAAGAAGAGCACTTGATGGTCTATGGAGATGAACAATCCTTCTTTAGATTGTCTTTTCTTTTCATAGTGTAGGTAGCGAAGGTGGACGATCCTATACGCCATACTTACACGCCTTCCAAGACAGGGTAAATCGTAGCGAACAGATCAAAGGTAAGTAAGGTAGAAGAGGTTTGTACGTGTTATAGTTTCTTTCTTTTTAGATCTCACACTACCATATTCTCAATTTCTTTTCTTCACTTCCATTGTAAATATCACTTCTTCTTCTCCATCTTCTTTCTTTCTAACTTAACATTAAAATAATAAAAACTTTAGAGATAACTTATTGACAAAGCTTCCATCGCTAGTCCCTCCCAGAGGATCACGACCCGCATAGCCACTGCTACCGCGGATTAGAATTGAGAACCTTGCACAACTACTTCTAAATCTAACATCTTTATTTTTGTGTGCAGGTAAAATTTCGATCAATTATCCTAAGGGGGAACAGTGCTGGAAGTTGACTCCTGCCAAATCAGTGTCTAGGAAAGGGATTGAGGGCTGAAAGCCCGAAGATTGGTGGTTATTTAATTAAGGAACGTCTTTGACGGAAAACCTTCCACCACTCTTGCCCTGACCTGGCTGATTAACTTGTGGTCAAAGTCTGCACCCTACCTCCCGTGAACAGTCTAACCAGTTAGGAGTCGTCTAGGTCATAGGTCTACCCTAACTTAGGTTAGAATTTTTTCTTTTTTTTGTTTATTTGTTTGTTTTCTTTTTCTTTGTTGTGTTGGTGTGATATGGCATATAATAATAATTTTTTCAATTTTAATCCATATTACACACCTAACTATTTTTCGGATATTACCAACCCGGCATATCACAACTTTGACCAATCTAGTGTGCCAGAATGGTCTTATCCGAATGAATATAACCCATACCCCCCATCTTATGACCATAATTTTCATACTTTCAACTCTTCACAGAGTTCATGGGGTTTCGTTTCTCCCGAGTCCAATTTTCAACCGACTTGTCCTCCGTCTCCACCTTGTCCACAATATTCCCAAGATTCATACTCAGATCCACCCAGTCAGAATAGACTACCATCTATCCAGAAAATGATGAGTATGCATGAGTCCAAGCAACAATTACCATCAATCGCAGACATGATTATGCGTGAGTCCATCGACTCACAACTTCATCACGATTACACTTCATCCTTTCAAGTCCAATCACAACATGATGCACCTATCAACTATGAAAGGATGCTTGCAGCCATGACTCAGGTTAGATTAGCCCGTGATCATGATATAGATATGATGGTTCAATCTTTACGTTCTCACCGTTCGGCCATTTCTGATATGGTTAACCATTCTGTTAGAGCCGACGAGCCACGTTGCTTTGGACAACAAGATTCTAATTCAGTACCACCACGTGAACTTGCTGAAACTCCAATTTTTTATAGTTTGGCAAGTTATTCCTTTCCTGAAATAGAACTTGAGCATGAATATGATCATGATCCCCAACTTGATGATTCAATTTTACTTCCTGATTCAATAATGACTCCAGTATCTCCACCTGATTTTACTTTTCCCAAGTCAACATTGGATCCTGTGCCAATTCATCATGAAATTGAGTCACCCATTTTTGATGATCATATTGAACTTGACCAATTTTGCAATTTTGAAATTCCCATGGATAAATTGGCAAGTTCTCATTTTTATGATATTGAGCTGAATTAGATATGTGACCTAGATTCTCAAATCTGTGATCAAGTTCAAATTCCCGAATCATTGTTGACTCCTGTTTTGTTACCCAACTTAGGTAATATTTTAGAGTCAGTTTTGGTTCCCACACCTATCATTCCTGAACTTGAATCACCAATATTGAGTCACATTCCATTATGGGAAGATTATTGTGGACTTGAACTTCAACTTATTGATTTGGACCCACTTCCTGAACCTAGCCCGACTCCTGAACCCTTACTTGATTTAAGTTTCTTTCCGGAGTCGGTATTCGTTCCCATACTTCCCACGTCCAAGTCAATAATTCCATCTTTTCATACTCCATTTTGGGACAAGGAGGTTGACACACTTGACTATGAAATTTATTATGAAATTTGAAAATCTGATGGGGTGGAAATTTTAAAAAATAATTATACATACATTTTAGTGGGTTATATAAGAAAAATCACTGGTGGGTTCTCCCGAATTCCACAAAAAGTAGATTGGGCCGCATTTCGTGGACCAATTAGACCACCACCGGAACCACCACCTTGAGGTAACTTCTGCCTTCCCTTATTCTTTTTCATGCATTTATGCATTCATTCATACATTGAGGACAATGCATGAGATAAGTGTGGGGGTGGGTTTTACTAACATAGTTAGAAACTAATAAAAATTTGCTAATAAAAAAAAATCTAAAAAAAAAACTTATAAAAAGGACAATATTTTGACTTATCTTTTGAAAGAAATCTAAGTTAGTCTTAAGAATTAGAAAAATCATGATTAGGATTTCTAAAAACTTGGTCAAAATAAATAAATTGTTAAATTTTTTAGGTATAGGAGGAGAAATGGAATAAGTAGTTAGTCTTAATTTTTACCTTAATGAAATGTGCATACCTAATGCATATCTAGGATTCTAAGACAAAGACCCTTGTGCCTCATAAAAAAAATGTGTTTAAAAAAAAAATTTCACCAATTTAGCTGGATACATGTGCCTCAAGAAGTATAAGTATTCACGCCTAAAGGTGAGTAATAAATAAAATAAAGCCCTTAGTTTTGTGGCCTAGTTCACTCGAATTTGAGTCTGCGGAGTGTTTTCTCACCTGGTGCCCTAAAGCCGACCGTTTAGGAGCCACCGAGTTTAAGTTCGCTACATGGGTGGATTAGAAAGCCAAAGAAAACTGAGAAATAATATATATGTATTAACACATCTAATAGTCAATTAGTTAGGTATGAGGGCCTCAAGAAGCCTTGATGCTTACACGAAAGAAAATTAGATGAGTTATACATATTAAAAAAACAGAGAGAAAAAAAATAAAGAGGCTTGAGAGTCCAAGTCAAGGAATTCCTAGTAAAAATTCATAAGGATGTATATGATTTTTGGTAATGAAAAAGACTATACACAAAATTTAATTTTGATCCTTACTTAAAAATGAAAACAATTTACTTTATAAAGACTAAGTCTAAGAATGAATAAAAATGATAATCCTAAAATCTTATAGATTACTTAGTCTTTGCAAAAGTATTTCAAATATTTTCTTTTTATGGATTTTGTGGGTGTAATCCGCTGAAAACCCTGACGAGACAACACTCGTCCTCTAGGGTAACCTAGGGGTTTAACGGCTTATTGCACATGCTAAGTGCAACCGTGATTCCTACGAAAGTGAGTTAGGTTAGATTAATTTTTCTTTTCTTTTTCTTTTATTTTGATTTTTACTCGAGGACGAGCAAAAAGATAAGTGTGGGGGTGTGATTGGTAGTGAAAAGTGCATTTTTATCATTACATTTACCATCACATTTTCATATTTATTCATATAATTCTGCACATTTACTAATATTTTATTATTTATTGTGTGCAGGCCTTGAGAAATAAAAATAAAAGAATAAAGCCTCAAAAGAAGCCCAAAGGCCCATGTTTAAAGCCCAATGTAAAAGTTGCAAATATTAATTGCCAAAATTGCAAATACAAGGGCCAAAGTTGTAAATATTAAAGAAGAGCGAAGGATAGACTTCTATTCAACCCTAAAAACTTGCAGATGAGGATAAAAGTCAAAGAAGGAGAATTTAAGATCACAAATTCGTAGATAAAAGATTTGGGATTTAGGTAACTTGATTCCCAAGTTATATCCAAATCCAAAGATTAAGAGCCAGGATGCAGCTTCCAGAAGGAAACGACCAGATGAACGGACTAGGAGAAGCCACGCGCCAAAGCGCGTGGCCAGCCGCCACCATAAGGCCACGGAAACGCAGCCCAAGCTGCGTTTCCGCGACAATCCAGTCATATCCAGGGACCGCCTTCGTGGACGACTTCGACTGGGACTCTACCTCCTTCTGCTCCTATAAATACCCCCTGCAGTGCAACCGAGAAGAGCGTCCAGAGTCAGAGGGCCAAATCTAGGATTTTAGGCTTTCTTCTTTCTTGTAGTTTACGTTTTCTTTTCTTCTTTTAATTTTTATGTAAGTGAGGGAGAGGGCTATGTTGAGAGTGACACCGATGTATGCTTCTCTTCTCTTCCACTGTATCAAGTAATAAAGGTAACTTTTCTTTTTATGTCATTACTTTATTTTCCTTTTTGTTTTCTTCTCTTTTTCTATTTTTATCTCTGTTGGTTTATGATGAGCATGCAAGTGATTTCCAAAGCACAAGTATAACGAATCTTGGTGGGTGCCAACGATATTTCATGGTGATGTTCTCCTCCTCAAGGTACGTATCACTTCATACTTGCCCAAGCTTGATGATATAATGCGAACAGGGGACTGAGATCGATCCTATGGTTTATGCGTTTAACGCCTCCAAAGCAAGGTAGAAAGTGTTAGGATTTCACATTTTTCTTCAACCAAACTAAGGTTAGTGTTTATTTCTTTTCTTTTCTTTTCTTTTATTTTTGTAGATTAAATTACCATCTCCCAATTCTTTCTTTCTCATCTCATTATAAATACCACCTCTAATCCTCCATCTTCATAATCTACCGCCTTCTTCCTAACTTAACTTTAACTATTCTTTTTGTTAACTTAAAGAAAATAATTTTTAGAGATAACTTACAAACGCTTCTATCGCTAGTCCCTCCCTGAGGATCACGACCCGCATAGCCACTGCTACCGCGGATTCGAATTTAGCACTTGCACATTTTGTTCTAAATCTAAAATACTTTATTTTGTGTGCAGGTGAATCTCAATCAAATGCCTTCGCCCTCTTCTGCAAAAAACTAAAGGTTCCTTTGCCATTGAATTTCTCGACCCCTAACTTGCTCGTATAAATTCCAATCTGCGATATATCGCCTTATCGTTAATCTTATGCTCTGGTATCAATTGTTGAGACCACACCAATAATCAGGCTATGACATCAACTGTTGTGAGCCCAGGATCGTGATCGACATTGCGGAACTATGAAAATATGTAATACTTGTAAAAGATAACTAGTAAAGCAAAGTAGCAATACCAAGAGAAAAGAAAAATAACACATGAAATTAACATGGTTCGGTTTAACCCGGTCTATATCCATGGGGAGAAAACTTGAGACTTATTAATAAACATGGTACAAGAGATCTAACTTTCACCTTGATTCTCACAAGAGTATTCACCTTCCCTCTGAATCCCTTAAGATTGCAAGAATATTCCTTCTCTGTTTGCACCGTCACCTACTCCTCTTTTTTGCATTGGCATCCTTTTTCTCTGTGTTACAATAGACTAAGTTACAATTTTTATTTGTAAAGTTTTACAGTACAAACCCAATTCAAACTATGGATGGTCTTGGTCGTCGGATGCTTGAAGAAATTGATCAATTCTTGTAGAATTATTTTTCCTTGATCTAGAATGTAACACCCGTTTTATTTAATCATGAGTTAATATCATGTATGTTGATTTTTAGCTAAATTAAGTTAACTAATTTTGTAATCATATTATGATTTAAATCAAAATTTTAAAAAAAACCTTGAAGTAAATATTCTCATGTAGATGATGGATATTGTTACTAGAAGTATATACATGTGTGTCATGAATGGAATATGTATATATACTAGTATATAAAAGAGTATAGATACAAGAGGTATAGCAGGATTTCAAGTATAGCAGCAGATGTAATTTACTGTTTTTTAATTAAACAGGAATACAGTGAAGTATACAGGATTTCAAGTATAGCAGCAGATGTAATTTGCAGATCTGAAGCCCCTGCAGAAAGATTGTCAGAAGTGAACTCCTCTGTGCCGCGGCCGCGCGGCTTTTGCCGTGGGAACGCGGCACTTTGGAGGGATCCTGGTCTCTGCTTTCAAGAGCAGAGGCCCAGGTCCACTTATATGTGACTGCAATGAATATTTTCCTGTTTCTTTACCTGTAACCTGCAAACAGAGAAGAAGAATCGTTTAGTACTTCACTTTAAACCAAAAAGAACGTCGCTCTCCCCGCAACGGCGCCATTTTGATTAGACTAAAAAGGTGTACTTATTATGTGTATAAGAATGTATTTGATGTACCCTTTCTTGTCTCCGTTATAGTATAGGACTATACCGAGTCGATTCTCAGGGAGAGCTCGCGATGGAAGCTTTAACGTGTGGTAGTGAAGTGAACAAACGAGTATTCTTCTCTTGCTTATAAACTTAGTGAATCAAATGCAAAAGAAACTAAAAGGAAGGATGGATATGTTCATGGTGGAAGTGGAAAAGAAATCAAGAAGTGGATGTGGTGTTCACAAGAAAAGGAAAGAAAACTTAAAGAAGAATCAATCCATGACTAGCTTACCTTGCTAGCTTGCCAAGACTTACTAGACTCCTTGATAGCGAATGCGTGCCTAATGTTGTCACTCCATCGGCTTGGATTCGTCTCACGTGTTGACCTAATTACTTTCTCACTTGGAAGACGGTGGTTTAACCGTCGGAGAAGAGAAGATCATACAACTTGCAAGATGAACAAAGGCAATCACCCATGAGTTAGTGAAGTGACAAGACTAGTGGTAAACTAGTACATGGAGAAGAATTAGCTACAACAAGCCATAAGAGAAATACAAGAAAGCATGAAGTAAAACAAAGCTTGAATTAAATTGCAAGAATTAAAGAAAGCACATAAGAAAGCACTTAAAGAATGCAAGAAAACTAGAACCAAGCTTCAAGTAGAGGAAGGAGGATGGATCAATCCTTGTTGCTTCAAGTGTCACTCTTGATAACACAAGCTCTCTCCCTCACAATCACTCTCTTTTACATTGAATTCTAGGGAAGAAGAAGAGGGATCTAAAGAACAAAACCTAAAGAGAAAAATACATGAAAATTACAATACTAAACTAATCTCCTCTCTTCTCCATTCCGTCTCAGCTCGCAGGTGAAGGTGGAGTATTTATAGCATGGGAGAGAACCTTGAGAGCCAAGTTTGTTGGAGCAAAATCCGAGGTCATAACGACCTAGATCTGCCGCGCCCATGCCGCGCCCCCGCGGCCTAACTGAATCTGTTCAGCAACGGATTTCTGTTGCGGGTTGTTGAGAGTTTGTTTGGTCACGTGGACATTCTAGAATCTTCGTTTGTTGCGCGCAGATCTCTCTGGATTTGATTTGAAATCTTTGGCTTATCTTTAATCTTGGATTAATCACTTAATTATTGCTAATTAAGGTGATTAATTGGCTATCTCTCCTTTAAGTGTGTACCTGCAAATATGTAGAGAAGAAGAGTAAAAATCACATATTTATTTGTAATATGCATGGGGATTATGATGTAAAATATGCAATATTGTGTACTAATCACACCCCCACACTTATTCTTTTGCTCGTCCCGAGCAAAACAAAGAAAAGAAAAGAAAATCTGAACTACCAGTTTTATTACACCACTTTCGCAGGTGACGCGATTGCACTGAGCATGTGCAACAAGCCGTTAAACCTCTAGGTTACCCTAGAGGAGGAGTGTTGTCTCCTGAGGGTTTTCAGCGGATTACACCCACAAAATCCATAAAGAAAGAAGACAAATGTTAGTGTTTTGAAAACGCATTTTGAACAAGAGACATGTTTACGAACTATTTTTGCAAAAATATAAGTGATCCTAGGTCATAAGTCCACCTATAATCATTCTTCCTTAAACTTAGTATCCATGCAAGATCTTGTTTTTAATTAAGGTAAGAATTCAAAATTGGATTGAATATTTTATCTTTCATAAAACCTAGATAATATGCACACCGTGTAAGTGAAGATTTCTGGGATTTCAACTCTAACCATCAAGCCATTTATTTATTTATATATACTTTTTATGCTTTTTTTCTTCCCTTAGTTTAGGCTTTCTAGTCTACCCTTGTAGCGAGCCTTTAACCGATGACTCCCAATCCAGACGGTCTTAGGGCACCAGATGAGAAAACATCCCTCGGGTTTAAGGTCTCGAGTAGAAAAGGCCACAAAACTAAAGGGGATTATTTATAATCACCGTTAGGCGTGAATAATTATGCTTCTTGAGGCATAATTCTCCAGCTTAATGAGTGATGTTTTTCACCGTTAGGCGTGAATAACCATGCTTCTTGAGGCATAGTTATCCAGCTTAATAAGTGATATTTATTTATAATAATTTATTTTTCTTTATTTATATGGCATTTTTGGTCTTTGTCTCCATCCCAAGAAATGTGTAAGTGTAAAGTGCATATTATCTAAGGCAAAAAATTCAAGATAAAAATATCTCACCAATTTTACTTACTTATCCTATAATTTCAAACAAGATCTATTATTTCAACTAGGTTTAAGGTGTCATAATTAAGGCTTTCTTAATTTCTAAGATACATCTTAATTTTCTTAGAAATAGATCTAAACTTTGTCTCTTATTTCAAAAAGTTTTTATTTTTATATTTTTTAAAAATTTTTTTTTTATTTTTATTATTTTTATTTATTAAAAGAAGTGTAAAAGAAATAAAATCTAAAAACTCTAAGTTAGTAAACCCTCCCCCACACTTATTTCATGCATTGTCCTCAATGCATCATGAAATATGTATGCATGAAACAAAATGGAAAGGGAAGGAACAAAAATTACCTTAAGGTGGTGGTTCCGGTGGTGGTCGGATTGGTCCACGGAACATGGCCCAATCAACTTTACTATGGGTTTTCAGGAACCCACCAAAAATATTATTAATATGACCCACAAGAATGATGTGTGCATGAATGATCTTTATTATGTACATGCCCCCATCTAATTTTAAGATTTTCCTAATAATTTCAGAGTCATTTTCATCAAGATCCTTGTCCCAAAATGGTGAATGAAATGATAGAACAGTTGACTTGGACTCAGGACGGACGGGAACTGACTCAGGGAAGTGAATGAAGTCAAGTGATGGTTCAAGAGTCGAAGTGAGTTCAGAAATTTGGTCCAAGTCAAGAAATGAAAACTCAAGTCCACATGTTTTGTCCAACAATGGAATGTGACTATCAAAAATTGGTGATTCAAGTTCAGGAAGGATGGGAATCAACACTGACTCTAGAAGGTTACTCAAATTGGGTAATATAACCGGAGTCAATAATGATTCAGGGATTTGAACTGGATCACAGATGTGCAAATCTAGGTCACATATCTCATTTAGTTCAATTCCACAAAATGGAGAACTTGCCAAAATGTCAATTGAATCTTCAGAATTGTAGAATTGGGCAAGTTCAATATGATCCTCAAAGATGGTTGATTCAACTTCATTGTGAATTGGGAAAGGATCTAAAGTTGACTCCGAAAAAAGATTGAAGTCAGGTAAAGATACCGGAGTCATAATTGAATAAGGAAAAAGGATTGAATCACAAAGTTGGGGTTCAAGATCACATTCCTCATGTAGTTCAAATAAATGTGAACTTGCCAATTTATCAATGGGACTTTCAAAAGTATGGAATTGGGCAAGTTCAATGTGATCCTCATGAAATATTGGTGATTCAATTTCACAATGGATAGGTACAGGATCCAATTCTGACTTGGGAAATGGATTGAAATCAGGTAAGGATATGGAAGTCATGATTGAATCAGAAAGTAAACTTGAATCATCAAGTGGAAGTTCAGGATCATGGTCAAGTTCAATTTCATGGAAAGGAAAACTTGCCAATATATCAATTGGATTTTCAGAAGTGTGGACAAGTTCAGGTGAATGTGCTGAAATTGAATCTGAACTTCCAAGACTACATGACTCTTTGGTTTTAACAGAGTGGCTAGTGACCTTAGAAATAGGATGATGATGAAGAGTTTGGATCATCAAATCTATGTCACGATCTCTAGCTTTTCGAGCAATGGTCATGTCTTCAAGCAACTTTTCACAAGTGATGATTTCATTATTTGGATGAAAAGATGAAGTGTGGTCTTGGAAGTGATGGTGAAATTGTGAGTCAAAAATGTATGGTGATGGAAGAGTGGACTCACACAAGAAATCATTACTCATAAATGGTTGTTCATTATGAAGAGGTGGAACTGAGTAAGACTCTTGAAAATACTGTGGAATTGGAGAGGAAAATGGTTCTGGAAGTGTCTGCTCAGCTCTCTGTAAATTGGCTTCTAAACTCCTTAGTAACTCAGATTTTTCTTCAAATGGTTCAGAAAAAGGAGTATATGAAGCGGAATCGGGAAATGAATCTTGTGAATATTGTGGACTTGGTGGAAATGGTGGACAAGGAGGTTGATAATTAAACTCGGGGGACTGGAATCCCCAATAACTCGATGAAGAATTGAAATTATTTTGGACATTATAATTATTAGATGGGGGGTATGGGTCATATTGATTCGGATAAGGCCAACCCGGTGTATGTGGTTGGTGCATATTATAAAACACCGGGTTAGAATTATCCGAATATGGAGTGTGTGTGACATAAGGATTATTATTATGATGGAAAGAATTGTAATTATAAGCCATATCACACAATCACAAACAAACAAACAAACAAACAAACAAACAAAAGAAAAAAAAAATTCTAACCTAAATTAGGGTAGACTTAGACCTAGACGACTCCTAACTGATAGACTGTCCACGGGAGGTTTAGTGTAGACTCTAACCACAAGCTAATCAGCCAGGGAAGGGTAAAGTTGGTGGGAGGTTTTCCGTCCGGAGACGTTCCTTAATTAAGTAACCAGCAACCTTCGGGCTTTCGGCCCTCAACCCCTTTCCTAGACACTGATTTTGCAAGAGTTAAATTCCAACACTTTTCCCCCTTAGGATAATCTCCTAAGTGAGTCCTAGATGTCCCTAGGGCCAACGTCTACTTTTTATTAAATTAGGCTTGGGTTAGTGAGTGCTTGGGAAAATGATTTTCGGGCTAAGGAAAGGGTAATGACCTCCCCCACCTTATCTTATTTATGGGTATGCCCTTAAATTTGAATTGTGCAAATGTACAAGAAATATAGCTAGGATACACTCAAAGCATGAAAATCAAGCAAGGAGTTTGTCCTAGTCTAAATGCAATGCAAACACGTACCTTGCCTCCAGCACTCTTCAACAGTAAAAGTAAAGAATTGAAAGATACGTGCCTAGAGATGCAAGTGTCTAAACAATTTTTAGCAATTTCAATCAACTTTTTACTGTTTTTTAATTAAACAGGAATACAGTGAAGTATACAGGATTTCAAGTATAGCAGCGATGTAATTTGCAGATCTGAAGCCCCTGCAGAAAGATTGTCAGAAGTGAACTCCTCTGTGCCGCGCCGCGCGGCTTTTGCCGTGGGAACGCGGCACTTTGGAGGGATCCTGGTCTCTGCTTTCAAGAGCAGAGGCCCAGGTCCACTTATATGTGACTGCAATGAATATTTTCCTGTTTCTTTACCTGTAACCTGCAAACAGAGAAGAAGAATCGTTTAGTACTTCACTTTAAACCAAAAAGAACGTCGCTCTCCCCGGCAACGGCGCCATTTTGATTAGACTAAAAAGGTGTACTTATTATGTGTATAAGAATGTATTTGATGTACCCTTTCTTGTCTCCGTTATAGTATAGGACTATACCGAGTCGATTCTCAGGGAGAGCTCGCGATGGAAGCTTTAACGTGTGGTAGTGAAGTGAACAAACGAGTATTCTTCTCTTGCTTATAAACTTAGTGAATCAAATGCAAAAGAAACTAAAAGGAAGGATGGATATGTTCATGGTGGAAGTGGAAAAGAAATCAAGAAGTGGATGTGGTGTTCACAAGAAAAGGAAAGAAAACTTAAAGAAGAATCAATCCATGACTAGCTTACCTTGCTAGCTTGCCAAGACTTACTAGACTCCTTGATAGCGAATGCGTGCCTAATGTTGTCACTCCATCGGCTTGGATTCGTCTCACGTGTTGACCTAATTACTTTCTCACTTGGAAGACGGTGGTTTAACCGTCGGAGAAGAGAAGATCATACAACTTGCAAGATGAACAAAGGCAATCACCCATGAGTTAGTGAAGTGACAAGACTAGTGGTAAACTAGTACATGGAGAAGAATTAGCTACAACAAGCCATAAGAGAAATACAAGAAAGCATGAAGTAAAACAAAGCTTGAATTAAATTGCAAGAATTAAAGAAAGCACATAAGAAAGCACTTAAAGAATGCAAGAAAACTAGAACCAAGCTTCAAGTAGAGGAAGGAGGATGGATCAATCCTTGTTGCTTCAAGTGTCACTCTTGATTACACAAGCTCTCTCCCTCACAATCACTCTCTTTTACATTGAATTCTAGGGAAGAAGAAGAGGGATCTAAAGAACAAAACCTAAAGAGAAAAATACATGAAAATTACAATACTAAACTAATCTCCTCTCTTCTCCATTCCGTCTCAGCTCGCAGGTGAAGGTGGAGTATTTATAGCATGGGAGAGAACCTTCGAGAGCCAAGTTTGTTGGCGCAAAATCCGAGGTCATAACGACCTAGATCTGCCGCGCCCATGCCGCGCCCCCGCGGCCTAACTGAATCCGTTCAGCAACGGATTTCTGTTGCGGGTTGTTGAGAGTTTGTTTGGTCACGTGGACATTCTAGAATCTTCGTTTGTTGCGCGCAGATCTCTCTGGATTTGATTTGAAATCTTTGGCTTATCTTTAATCTTGGATTAATCACTTAATTATTGCTAATTAAGGTGATTAATTGGCTATCTCTCCTTTAAGTGTGTACCTGCAAATATGTAGAGAAGAAGAGTAAAAATCACATATTTATTTGTAATATGCATGGGGATTATGATGTAAAATATGCAATATTGTGTACTAATCAGTGGTCATGTAAATTTATATTATTTTTATATTAATATTTTTTTAATATTTATATTTTTAGTATTTATTTGCAATATTTAAATTTTTTAAATCACCAAATAGTTAATTTTGTTATCAATTTTTTCACTTATGATTTACACATTACGACAACCAAACATCATAAAATATAATATATTTTCTCTCTTACAACTTTATATTACCAACCAAACACCGTAAAACTTACATGCATGTAACTCATTTAAACCTGTAAAAGAGTTTACCAATTATGACCTACGAATTACGATCAATTATGACAACCAAACAGACTCTATATGTAACTATGTACTGGAACATATTAAAATTTTAAGTTTGGCTTGATATGTAATTAAGGATATGTAGTGTGACACTTAATTTGAATCTTACCTTGAGACATGTTATGTGTTCAAGTATATAATGCAGATTAGTATTGATGGATAGTTACGTTGGATATATGCATATTGTTGAGTTACAAAACTTTAGAATTTAAGTAGGCAAGGTCAAATCGAAATCATATTGTATATTACGTGAGATGTCATATATTGATAAGTAGGACGTGTTAGCCAAAATCTGAGTTACTGTATTGAGGTAGATCTAATAAATTTTAGAGGAGGTGCTACCGAAATTTTCAATGGTAGAAAAGATTTGATTTATTTAGTGTTAATTTGGTGATTTATTACCTGGAACCATTTCAATTGGTATTAGAGCCTTGATTAGAGTAGGAGTAGATCAATAGAAGTTGTTAAAAGGATTGATAGAAGTATGTGTATATTATTTGCATGAATGCATGATTGATTGTGGGCAACTATAAGGGGCATCGGATCCTTATATGTAAAGTTAATTTTGAATTGAGTGATATTTTCTTATCTTCTTACATCCGAATCAGGGTACCCACATATTTTGATACGCATGAGTTTTATTAGGGGTGTGGGCCCTTAGTAGGGACTACTAGTGGATGAGACATTGAATAAGAAAATAAATAGATATCAGTCAAATCTTGATTAAATTGAGTTGTAAGGATACCATTAGAAAATTGGTTATGGGATAGGAGATTTAAGGAAGAAATATATATTGTATCAGATGAATTTAAAGAATGTTAATGTTATAGAGAATTATAATAATATGTTGGTTGAGGTTATTATCTACGTAAGAAACTGATATAGTTTTGTTCCTTCTCGTATGATGGAACATATGAATGCACTTTATTTTTTCTAATTTGTGTTAATTAATTGAAGATATGAAGTTACTGCGAATAAAATGTGAAACTTGTTTAAATTTCTGCAGTTCCCTCTAATATGTGCATTTATATACGAGCAATGTTAGTAAATGAAATTTCTTATTTGTTATAGAGGCATATAAATGGATATTAATTTATCACCGCCAGAGAAGCTATTGGACGATAATGCTACACATTGCAGTCTGCTGGGATTATCCATCCCACGAGAAATTCTGAGGGCTCGGGTATACGAACAGAAGGGAATCAAGAAGCCTCAGATAATATACCAGGGTTGTTAGCCCAGTTAGTAGCAAGAGGTAATAATAATCCCCATCGAGTTTTGGAACAGTTCCAAAAGATGAAACCATCGGTGTTTGAAGGAAAGGCTGATCCCTTACAAGTTGAAGGATGGCTCCTTCAGATAGAGAAGATTTTAGATGTTATGAATTGCATTGAAGAACAAAAAGTGTCTTTCTTATCTTTCATGTTTCAAAAAGAAGTAGAGCATTCGTGGCGAACAATAAAAGATGATGTGAAAAATTCAAGAGAACGGATTACCTAGGAATTTTTGGTGAATAAATTCACTGAAAAATATATTCCAAAGACTACTAAAGACAGGATGGCATCGGAGTTTCTAGAGTTACAATAGGATCAGATGAATGTGTGTCAATATAATCAAAGATTCACCAGATTGTCCAGGTATGCTGGTGAACTGGTGAAGAGTGAGGCCGAGAAGACCAAAATGTTCGTGAAGGGCCTTAAACTGGAAATTAGGGGTAAAATAGTTCCTCTTCAATTGAGAATATATCTTCAGGCTATAATAAAGCCTTAGAGATAGAGATGGATATACAAGAAGGTCAAGAAGATTGGATGAGGGAATTGCCTGTGTTAAAGTGCCCACGGTATCAGAACCCAAAAGGTCAGGGATCATCTGGTCTAGAATGGACCGGGGTACATGATCCTTTCTTACTCCAGCATCAGGTGACTAAGTAGAGGCAGAGGAGTATGGCCTAGAACTGGGAGATACTTCAGGGTACACAGGCTACATCATTGTCTCACCCCAGACCTAAGGGAGCCCCGTTGTGTCATAAGTGCAACAAAAATCACTTCGGGGTCTGTGCTCATAAAAGAGGTTGTTATGCCTGTGGAGGAATGGGACACATAAGAGGAACTAGGCAGTACTACATAGGAATTCAGGATTTACATGAGTGTGGAGACCGCCAGCTGGAGTGACTTCTTTAGGAAGACTTGCCAATAGCTCAAGATGTTAGATCCCTATACTAAGGCAGGCAACAACCCAATTATTAGTATAACAACCACGGACTCAAGGAAGAGTATTTGCATTGACTCCACAAGATGCCAAGGCTTACAATTCCGTGGTAGAAGTGAAAAAATACACCTAGAGGGGGGTGAATAGGTGTAGTGCTAATCTAATAACAAATAATTCAGGATTAAAACTTTTACACTAATGCACAATGTATAATCAAGAGTGAGTCTGAATTTCTCGTGAAGGGCTCTGAAACTTCTTTACACAATTCCTCTAAATTATGAGTTGAGGTGCTTCAATATCTCTCTTGGTTGAATACTAGTGTGAGCACATAAACTATATCAAGCATGTATAAAAATGAGCAAGAATAGCAATACAAGATATAAAGAGAGTTGAGAGATAGAGAGATCCAAATGCAAACACAAGGATATGTTTCGAGGTTCGAGCCACTGCTCTTCATCTCCGCCTTCACACAGAATGATTTCCACTATGTCCATCGAGGACCTTTCACAAAGGGACCTCTATTGAGAAATTTACAACATACAAACAAGGAGTACACATCTTGAACTTTCTCACACCTCTACACAAGATGGTACGCACAAAGCCAAGTACAAAGCAAAAAAAACTACAACTTGATGATCACTTCGATCACAAACAAGACTTGGTGATCTCAAAAGATCATAAAAAAAATACATCTCACAATACAAGATCCTAGTGGATAGATTTTGAATGAATAGTTCAAGTATGTGAGTAAATAAAGATTTTAAAAAAGAAAGAGAAATACTTGAGAAAACTCATGAAATGATAAAGAAATATAAAGCAAGAAACTAGATTCCCAAAACATGTTTTTATTTGATTTTCCAAAACTTTGAAAAAAATATATATTTAGATTTGAAGCTTAAAAACTTATTTTAAAACTCTGTAGAAGATGGGCAAGAAAGCACTAGAAAACTAGTAAAATTTCTTTTGTAAAATCATGGTGAAATAAGTCCCAAAGACCCCTTTATATACGCCAACCATAAACTAGTCGTTACAGGCAGAACTCAGTCCAAACTGGCCTGTCGGTCGACCCCCCGGTCGACCGGCCAACAATCAGATTTCTAACCATTAGGGTTGTCGATCGACAGCTCGGTCGACCGCACCTAAGCCAGCTCTGTCAGTCGGCCAGTCGGTCGACCGCAACCCAACAGAGACAAACTGGCTCTCAGTTGGTCAACTGACCTGATCGACCACTATGGGCTCAGCACATTGTACACGTCAGTCTTGGCCCAAAGGCCTATCACTCTAGTTTTGATGATGATCAACTCATGTAGTTATAATACTAATGATCTTGTGTTTAATTAAGTTTCAGATTTGCGATCAAGATCTTAGTAGGTGTGTAGCTTCAATAAAGGATTTAAAGTCAAGTTTTGGAGCTAGCATGATTAGATTCAAGAGCTTGTGCATCAAGATCACATCAAGTACTCTAGAGGAGTCTAGCTCTTTGGATCGAGTTTGGACCAAGTCAAGAAGAGGAGAAGACTTCAAGTGAAGCCCTTCAAGATCAAAACTTGAGTCTAGGTTTGTTTTTGTAAGATTTTATTTTTAGATAAAATGTAAAGGATCGAATAGTTGGTGGATTGCTCAAGTATATCTTACACACGCACACTCTTGATTTAGATGAGTTTTCATAAAAATAATTTTATTTTGGAAAAATACAAAAGAGTTTTCTTTTTGAAAAATACCGGTTTGGTTTTTGGTATTCAAAATTCAAAGTTCACATGTTTTTAACCAAAACTAAATTTAGAGCTTAATGTCAAAAACATAGATATTTCACCATATATGTGTAGTGGATCATATCTATACACTCTATGTTTTAAAAGTGTTTAAAATATCTTGTTTTTGTATTTGGAGAAGTTTTTAGAAAAACTAATTTTGGAAAAATACAGTTTTCATTTTTAGCCAAAATTTTCAAGTTACAAAAATAGATCAAATTATTTGTAACATGTCTTGATTTTGCTCAAGCATGTTTGATTATCAAAGTATAATGTTAAAACTATTTTTGTAAATTTTTTGTAATTTTATGAGATTTTATTTTAGCCAAAAAGACAACCTTTTAAATCCCTAATTTGACCTGACCTGGCTTCTGTCGGTCGACCGGACCGGTCGACCGAGCTTGAAGTCGGTCGACCGACGTGCACAAAACGTGCATGCCAGCTTGGCTGGAGGGCCGGTCGACCGGGTCGGTCGACCGCCAGAGATCTCTGCTCTCTGGAAAGCTCCGATCGACCGGGCCAGTCGACCAGACAAAGAGCCTGCTCTATGTATCCAGACCTCGGTCGACAGGCCGGTCGACCGCTAGCACAACGGTCAGATTTCTGACCGTTGGTCGACCGACAGGCCAACCTGGCTCTCAACGGCTAGTTTTTCTAGCCCTATAAATTGGGATTTTTGGGGGCTGTTTTCTACAAGATTTTTCAAGTGATTTTGAGCTAGTTTTTCAACTCTATTAGGTGTTTTATCTCCACTTGTTTAAAGAGCCAAATTGCCATATCAAAAGGAGAGATTTTCAAGAGTGTTTTAAAAGTGATTTTTCTTGAGTTTTCCTCCACCATTTCAATCCTTGTTTTTCTCACACAACACTTGAGCTATCCATTACTATATCTACCTATAGGGTCTTTGTTGTGAGAGGATTTTAGCTGATCAAAGTGTTGTGATTACCAAAGTTCACCTTTGTACTTTGAGGAGGCGGACTTGCGGGTTCGCGGTGTTTCGAGTTCGTGTGTGAACTCGGTGTTTGAGGTGCGGCCTCAGCGAGCTAGTGGGCTTGTGGTGTGTACGAGACTAGAGAGTCCAAGGAGTTTAAGTATGAACTCGCCTTGTAGGTGTTGCCGCACCGAGTGATCCAGTGGGATCGATTTTAGTGGAAATCCTTCATAGTGTTGAAGGCGGGGATGTAGAGCAAGTGTGCTCGAACCTCGAAACAAATCTCCCTTGTTTGCGATTGCTCACTCTCTATCTCTTACTCTTGTTTATATCTTGCATACTTTTAATTCTTTCATCTTATATGCTTGATATATATTGTGAGCTAAATTGTTCTATGCTTGGGGATTGTTTGCTAACACTTGTATTCAACCAAGAGAGCCAACGCGGCACCTCAACTCTTATTTAGAGGAATCTTGAGGAGTTAGTCCAGAGCCCTTCACGGGAAATTCGGCTACACTCTTGTGTTATACTTGTGTTTAATTTAAATAGTTTTAGTTTGCATTAAATAGTTTTTAATTCCGCATTATTTACCATTAGTTTTGCTCATCACCTATTCACCCCCCTCTAGGTGACTTACAGTTGGTATCAGAGCCAAGTGCTCTTGATTTGGGTCTTACAACCTAGAGTTAAAGATCCTCATTTTAGTCTAATCACAATATTTGTACACATACCATGGACTTCATGACACCTCCCACTTTTGACATCCTTAACATCCAAACTTGGAAGGTTAAGATGTCTTTGTACCTCAAAGGCCTAGGTATTCATGTTTATTTTTTCACTACTAGAGATTCCTATTGTTTAAATGGCAAAAACATTGAGGCTAATACAAAGGCCATTCATGCTTTGAAAAGTACCCTAAATGATGAATATTTATGTAGGGTTTCTAATATTGACTCGACTTTTGTAGTATGGAACACAATTCTCTCCCTTGGTGAAAAAGAACAATATTATGCGGGGAGCGATTCGGATGTTGGAAGTGACACCTCCAACATGTGCTACATGGTCCAAGGGGATAACCCCCTTGAGGTAACTACCGAATCCGAGGTAGATGAAGATGTTGATATGTCCTATGATGAGCTTACATCTTTTTGTCAACAACTTCTAGAAAAATATGACATGCTTAGAAAAGATAATAAGAAAATGAAAAATAAATTTGATTGCATGATAAAAGAAAATGATTCCTTTAAACAAAAAGTTGCATGCATTGAAAAAGAAAATGAAAGTTTGAAAAATGAAAATATTTCCTTACTTTCTAAATTAAATGATCTTTGTGAAGGAAATACTTCATTGAAAAATAAAATTATTTGGTGGAAAAACAAAAGGAAGTTGCTTCAAATGAAAACACTTCTTTGAAAAGAAAAATGATTGAAAAAGAAAAAGAAAATGTTTCTAAAAAGAAAAAGAATAATGATTCTCATTCTCACCATGCTTTACATGCCACTATTAATCAAAATGAGATTAAAGTTTTGAAAAATAAAATAAATTGTTTGAGCTCAAGTTTGAGCACATGTGCATTTAACCATAAAAGATTGGAGTCCTTGTTTTCAAACAAACAAACTCCACATGTTCATGCACATCACCCACATGCATATTCACTATTTGCACGTCATGATCACACACATACACATATGCATGCTAGAGTGTACAAATATACACATTGTGGCCACAAAGACCATTTAGCAAAGTTTTGTTTTGATAAGATACATCATGTAAATTTTGCTAACAAAAATGTTTGGGTTCCTTACAAAGCTAACCCTCAAGGACCCAAAAGAAAATGGGTACCAAAAACCCCACCTTTTGTTTTTGATGTAGGTGCGGGCTCTCACAAAACGTGAGAGGGATGGTGCCTTGGTAGTGGATGTATGGACTTGATGGACACACATTTGATGCACCGCTATCAAGGAGGTTTGGTGGGACAACCACAATGTTTTGGAGAATTAGAGCATAGTTCTTTGGTTTGGTAACTATCTCTAAACTCCTAGTTTTAGTTTACATGCCTTTTCATATATGATATTTTTAGCATGTTCATGTTTATTTGTTTTGTGCTTCATGTGGTAAATACATGTTTAAATGTAATTTTTATTAAAACTTGGATATATATATGTACAAGTAGTGAGCAACAAATTGATTCATATATGTTTGCACTTCATTGTTCATTTTTACTCACTATATGCACATGTATAGCCTAATTTTGATGATTTCCTCATTTATAATTGTTTTGCCAATTTTCATATTTTGCTTCATGTATATGTATTTTATATCCAAATCTAATAAATATACATGTATACCCCATGAGTCATTTGCCTTCATGCAATTTACATTATGGACTCTTTTTATGTTTGGGATATGTATGCATATTGTTAGTTTTTGATAAATTATACATATACCTAGAAGTTTGTTTTTAAGGTGAAAATTAATTTTTTATGATTTTCATCTTTATTTGAAAATGAATTTTCATGATTTTTGTTTTGATAAAATGACTCTTGTTTTGAGCTTCATTGATTCTCTTCATGAAAAATGCTAATTGCATGATTCTTGTGCACTCACTTTTTATTTGTTTGTTCATGACTTTGTTTCATGATTATTTTTGAGCCTTATAGATTTCGAGTGTCAAATTTTATATATTTGGTATGTTTCATGATAGACATATATTTTGGTTTCATGTTTTGAAGGATTTTTAACTAGTTTTTCAAAAATTATTTTAACTAGTTATTTATTCTTCAATTTGATAGTATTTTTCACTATAAAATATTTTCAAACCCTATTTTTGAAAACCCTTACCAACACCGTTATGGGCGGATGGATGAGCGAGTATGCCTTGTAAGTATTATTGAAAATCAAATACCTTTTGCTTAAAAGGGTGGTAGGTTATGAGTTATATACTGGATCTCAATTGGTATTTTCATTTTATATATACTCATATTTTGTTTCCTATATATATATATGCTTCATTTCAAATAATATCAATTCCTATTGATATTGTCTTTTTCATACATATATATGTTTTGAAAATTAAGTACCAACAAATCATATATATTTATACTTAATTCTCAAGATATTTACATGTTTTTAGAACACAAAGTTTGTTTATGCTAAGCTTAATTCAAATCTTGTTTTTCAATTGATATTTTAATAAGCTTATGCATTATCTTCAATTGATATTTTTATTGATATAAAAAATATATGCAATAATTTTCAATTGATATCAATATCATTTTATTTTGATTAAAATTCAAAATTTATAATATTTATTTACAATAATTGGTATCTTAAAATTTGATTACAAATGTTTGTGGTACCTTAAAATTTTTTGTTTATATGCTATCTTAAAATTTGATTTACTAAGATATCTCAAAATTTGTTTTCATTAAGAAAATTCAAAATTTTGTTTTAATAAGTAAATTAAAAATATTTTAATTTATATTGCCTATATGCAAGGGGAGCTTAACATCTCTTCTACATATAGATTCATGTTGAGTGTATCTTATATTGAGGAGCTTGACAACTCTTCTTTATGCGGTACATGTGTGTAGGGGGAGCTTCACATCTCCTCTTATGCATTGCATATTATGTGTTATGTGAATTAGGGCTTGTCATCCGTTCTTCATGTAATGCATGTATGTAGGGAAGTTAACTTAGCGTCTTCCTCTTCATGAATGTATATCGCATATATCTTTTATTGATTGATTTGATTTCACCCCTTTATTGTTTCGAACAAAAAGGGAGAGAACATTTTGTTTTTACTTTAACCCCTTTGTTGATGATTGACAAAAAGGAGGAGAAGTATTTTAGTATATATGCATGTTTTCCTTACTTTATTCATAAAGGGGGAGAAGGATTTATGTTTATGCATATATATTTTTGTTTTGCAAATAGGAGAAAAAGAATTTGATGTGTTTCATGCTTGTTTATGCATGTTTATCTCCTTATATTTGCATACATGTTTATGAGCTTTCATTGCATATTTATTTGTTTATTGTGATGCATGAGTTAAGGGGGAGCTTCTTTGAAGTTTTACTTTAATCCATGCATATATAACTCCATGAGTTTTGTCATCATTAAAAGGGGAGATTGTTGGCCCAAAGGCCTATCACTCTAGTTTTGATGATGATCAACTCATGTAGTTATAGTACTAATGATCTTGTGTTTAATTAAGTTTCAGATTTGCAATCAAGATCTTAGTAGGTGTGTAGCTTCAACAAAGGATTTAAAGTCAAGTTTTGGAGCTAGCACAATTTAATTCAAGAGCTTGTGCATCAAGACCACATCAAGTACTCTAGAGGAGTCTAGCTCTTTGGATCGAGTTTAGACCAAGTCAAAAAGAGGAGAAGACTTCAAGATCAAGACTTGAGTCTAGGTTTATTTTTGTAAGATTTTATTTTTAGATAAAATGTAAAGGATAGAATAGTTAGTGGATTGCTCAAGTATATCTTACACACACACTCTCTTCATTTAGATGAGTTTTCATAAAAAGAATTTTATTTTGAAAAAATACAAAAGAGTTTTCTTTTTGGAAAAATACCGGTTTGGTTTTGGTATTCAAAATTCAAAGTTTACATGTTTTTAACCAAAACTAAATTTAGAGCTTAATGTCAAAAACATAGATATTTCACCATGTATGTGTAGTGGATCATATCTATACACTCTATGCTTTAAACGTGTTTAAAATATCTTGTTTTTGAATTTGGAGAAGTTTTTGAAAAAACCAATTTTGGAAAAATACAGTTTTCGTTTTTAGCCAAAATTTCCAAGTTACAAAAATAGTTCAAATTATTTGTAACATGTCTTGATTTTGCTCAAACATGTTTGATTATCAAAGTATAATGTTAAAACTATTTTTGTAGATTTTTCATAATTTTATGGGATTTTATTTTAGCCAAAAAGACAACCTTTTAAATCCCTAATTTGACCTGACCTGGCTTCTGTCGGTCGACCGGACCGGTTGACCGAGCTTGAAGTCGGTCGACCGAGTCGGTCGACAGACGTGCACAGAACGTGCACGCCAGCTTAGCTGGAGGGCCAGTCGACCGGGTTGGTCGACTACCAGAGAGCTCTGCTCTCTGGAAAGCCCCGGTCGACCGGTCCAGTCGACCGCACAGAGAGCCTGCTCTCTGTATCCAGGCCTCGGTCGACCGCTGGCACGACGGTCAGATTTCTGACTGTTGGCCGGTCGACCAGGCGGTCGACCGACAGGCCAACCTAGCTCCCAACGGCTAGTTTTTCTACCCCTATAAATTGGGGTTTTTGAGGGCTGTTTTCTACAAGATTTTTCAAGTGGTTTTGAGCTAGTTTTTCCAACTCTATTAGGTGTTTTATCTCCACTTGTTTAAAGAGCCAAATTGCTATATCAAAAGGAGAGATTTTCAAGAGTGTTGTAAAAGTGATTTTTCTTGAGTTTTCCTCCAACATTTCAAACCTTGTTTTCTCACACAATACTTGAGCTATCCATTACTATATCTACCTATAGGGTCATTGTTGTGAGAGGATTTTAGGTGATCAAAGTGTTGTGATCACCAAAGTTCACCTTTGTACTTTGTTGAGGCGGACTTGCGGGTTCGCGGTGTTTCGAGTTCTGTGTGAACTCGGTGTTTGAGGTACGGCGTCGGCGAGCTAGTGGTTTGGCGGTGTGTACGGGACTAGAGAGTCCAAGGAGTTCAAGTGTGAACTCGCCTTGTAGGTGTTGCGGCACCGAGTGATCCGGTGGGATCGATTTTAGTGGAAATCCTTCATAGTGTTGAAGGCGGGGACGTAGAACAAGTGTGCTCAAACCTCAAAACAAATCTCCTGTGTTTGCGTTTGCTCACTCTCTATCTCTTACTCTTGTTTATATCTTGCATACTTTTATTGCTTTCATTTTATATGCTTGATATATATTGTGAGCTTAATTGTTCTATGCTTGGGGATTGTTTGCTAACACGTTTATTCAACCAAGAGAGCTAACGCGGCACCTCAATTCTTATTTAGAGGAATCTTGAGGAGTTAGTCCAGAGCCCTTCATGAGGAATTCGGCAATACTCTTGTGTTATATTTGGTGTTTAGTTTAAATAGTTTTAGTTTGCATTAAATAGTTTTTAATTCCGCATTATTGACCATTAGATTAGCTCATCATCTATTCACCCCCCCTCTAGGTGACTTACAGTTAGTCGACCGGTCATTCGACCAAGGCTTTCTTCAGTCAATCGGTCATAGACCAAAACAGTTTTTAAAGAATAAAATCATTGACTTGTAAAACCCTTAAAAATTCAATTAAATCCCATAAATTTCACAAAAATAAGTTCATGTAAATATTTTGAAGTACAAATATGTGTGATAAAAAATTAACACATATTACAACATGTGAACTATTTTTGAGGTATTGAAATTAAAGCTTAAACCAAAACTGGTATTTTTCAAAAATCAACTTCTGAATGAAAAACCGATTTTTTCAAAACTTGTATAAATACAAAAACATGGTATTGAAACACATTTGAAGCATAGTGTATATGTAAATGATCCAATACACATAGTAAATGAAATATACTTGTTTTTGACAATAAGCCCCAAATAAGTTTTGATAAATACAAAACATTAAACACATGAACTAAACTCATCAAAATAAGTTTCTTAGATATGTATGAAGCATCAATATATATGGATGAGATCCAATACACATATAAACTTATTTTGATGAAATCTATTCATGAAACCGAAAGATGTATTCTTGAAAATCTAAAAACACAAAGATGTATTCATGATAAACCAAAACTCATAGAAATAAGTTTCTATAAGCTCATATATGTGTGGATAGAATCCTTTACATATTGCAAACTATAAAACTTATTCTATTGAGATAAAAATCATATAAACATAATCTTTTAAAAACACAAAATATTTATCATGAAAATAATATATAAATTTGTGTGTGTATGTGAGCTTGAGCATTTCAATACTATTCTATCCTTACACAAGATCTAAATAAAACATCTGAAGAAACCTAAATACAAGTTTTCTTTTCGATCTTCTTCTCCAAGATGACTAGATCCAAACACGATCCAAAGAGGCCGACTTCTGTTGGCCCAAAGGCTCATGACTCTAGTTTTGATGATAATTAACTTAAGTAGTTATAGTACTAATGATCTTGTGTTTAATAAGTTTCAGATATTTATCATGATCTTAGTCAGTGTTTATCTTCAACAAAAGATTCAAAGTAAATTTTGAAGCTAGCATGTATTGATTCAAGAGCTCACGCTTCAAAGTCGCATCAAGTACTCAAAGAGGGGTCTAGTTCATGAATCATGTTTAGACCAAATCTAGATGGTGAGGAAGATTTTCAAGAGAAGATTTAGACTTGAGTCTGAGTTTGTATGTTTTAAGATTTTTATTTTATATAAAATATAAAGAATAGATTAGTTATGAATTGCTCAAACTCATTTACACGCACAAAAAATATTTCATATCTTTCATGATTATGTTTTGTTTTTAGAAAGTATAGTTTTGATTTTGAACTTCAAAGAATACATCTTTATGTTTCATGAATAGATTTCATCAAAAACAAGTTTACATGGTTTATATGTGTATTAGATTTCATCCATACACATTACTGCTTCATATTATTTAAAAAACTTATTTTGATGTTTCTAGTTCATGGTTTCAAGTTTTGTATTTATCAAAACTTATTTTAGAGTTTATTGTCAACAACATATATATTTCATCTTCTGTGTATTGGATTCTATCCATGCTTCAAAGGTGTTTAAATATCTTATTTTTTTATTTGAACAAGTTTTGAAAAAATTATTTTTCATTTAGAAAGTTTGTTTTTGAAAAATATGATTTTGGTTTTAAGCTTTAAATTCTATGCCTCAAAAATAGTTCAATTTGCTTGTAATATGTGTTCATATTTATCACACATATTTGTACTTCAAAGTGTTTACATGAACTTATTTTTGTGAAATTTATGGGATTTAATAGAATTTTTAAAGAGTTTTACAAGTCCAATTTCCTATCTTTAAAAATCTTGTTTTGGGTTGCTGGCAGTCGACCGGTCGGTCGACCAGTGTGCACAACGATGCGCACAAGCCTTGCGTTTAGGGCCGGTCGACCGAGCAGTCGACTGACTGAATCAAATCAACTTTCTGGTTTGGTCTATCTACTGAGTTTTTCACCTTCGCATCTTGTTTTCTCACACTAGCTTGAGCTTTCCATTATTATATTCATCCTCTAGGATCCTTATTTGTAAGAGTTTATTTTTGTGATCAAGAGAAGTGATCACAAGTGTTCCATCCCTTGTACTTTGAGGAGTTGTAGAAGTTGCTGCCTTGGCGAGCTTGTAGGTTCACGTATATTGTTCTTGTAGGAACAAGTGTGAGACTTGAGGGTGAGAGTGCTCGTTGTAGGTCTTGGGACATCGAGTGATCTTACAGGATCGTTATAGTGGAAATCCTTCATAGTGGTGAAGGCGAGGACGTAGAGCAAGTGGCTCGAACCTTGAAACAATTCTCCGGTGCTTGCGATTGCTCTTCTCTCTCTCAACTCACTTGTGTTTTATATCTTGCATACTCTTATATTGTTACTTCTCTATATACTTGATATAACTTGTGCTTAATTATTATATACTTGGGATTGTTTAATATCTTCATGCTTGTTATTCCTTACCTATTCATCACATGCTTGATAATGTATCTGTGCTCACACTAGTATTTAACCAAGAAAGCCATAGTGGCACCTCAATTCTTAGTCTACAGGAACCTTGAGAAGAAAGTCTAGAGCCTTTCACCGGGAATTCAGCTTCACTCTTTGGTTATGCCTTGTGTTTTAGCAAAATGGTTTTAGTTTGCATATTAGTTTTTAATTCTGCATTGTTTGTGTATTTAGTTAGCTAGTCACCTATTCACTCCCCTTTAGGAGACCTACAACTTCATCTCGAGTACTCGATGCGATCTTGAAGCACGAGCTCTTGAATCAACACGTGACCGCTTCGAATCTTGACTTTGAGTCCTTTGTTGAACCTAAACACCAATAATAATCTTGACATATATCTGAAACTTAATAAACACAAGATCATTAATAACATAACTTCATAAGTTAGTCATTATCAAAACTAGGGTGAAAGGCTTTTGGACCAACAATCTCCCCCTTTTTGATGATGACAAAACTTATGAGGTTATATATGCATGGATTAAAGATAAGCTTCATAGAAGGTCCCCCTTAACTCATACATAGCATAAAACAAACATAAACATATAGTTATTCAATTAATCATTGATACTAATAAAATCAGATACCAATAGAATGGATATGCAATAAAAACTTCTAGATATCAAAACTATAAAGACATATGCATATAAATATGCATAAACAAACATAAACATGCATGTATACACTAAATCATTCTCCCCCTTTTTGTCAATCATCAACAAAGGGGTAAAATACTAATTGATAACATGTATCAATTGAAAATAAAAACATGTATCAATTGAAAATACATTAATTTAAAATAAAAAATATTTTGATACCAAAAAAATATACCAATTGAAAAACAACATGGATAAATAAAAAAATTATATCAATTGAAAATAAATAATCCATGAAATAAATATTTTTGAATTCAAAACAATTTCTCAATATAGATACCAATTGAAAATAAAATCAAGAATTTTCTCCTCCTTTTTGAAATACCAACAAAACAAACGCATAAGCTTGTAAAAGATATCAATTAACATTTAGAACTAAATCAAGTTTAACATAAAATATTTTGTGCCATAAAACATGTATAAGCATTATTAATCTAGAATAATAAATCATATATATATGTATGATCAGAGTGGTGCAGACTTATATAAGAAAACATTAGTATACAAAAATAAAATATCATGAGAATCATGTATAACTCATAACACCCACCCTATCATGCACATGTTTAAAAAAATTCATTAAAGAGCATACAAGGTATGGTCGCCCAACCAACTGCCCGTGTAAATAATATTTTAAAAATAAATTTAGAATAGGTTGAAAACTCTACCAATTGAAGAATAAAGACTAGTTTAAAGGTAATTTTTAAAACTAGTACGAAATCTTTCAAGTAATAATATATATATCTCACAAAAATATGCTAAATACTAATTGAAATCAAACATCAATGAAGCACTTGTAGGCTCATGAATACAAAATCATGAGTAAACTCAAAATATAGAGTGCACAAGAATCATGTAATAAACATAATCATGGAGATAAGATAATGAAGTTCACTCAAAACACATGAAATTCCTTTTTCATAAATATGAAACCATAAAATATGAAAAATTTTATGTTAAAAAAACTAAACAAACTTTATGGCATATGTATGTTTTTGTCAAAACTAAAGCAAACAAATTTATCCAAACATGAATTGAGTTTACAATAGAGTATATGACATATAACTTAGGTGACTCAAGAATACAACATGTATATCAATAGTTTTAATAAAATTTAGACATGCATGAAGCTAAATTATTTTCATGAAAATATGTACAAGAGTTATAAAAACAAGTAAAGGAGTACAAGTATAAATACAAGAATCATCAAAATTAGGTTATACAAATACATGTAGTGAGTACACATGAGCAATATAGCACCCAAACATACAAATCACTAATTGTATAGATATAAGTACAAGTTTTAATGAAAATTACATCAATCATGTAATCAAAACAAGATAAACACAAAATATCGAAACATGGTAAATAAACAAATATGACCATTAGCATAAATGCAAGTGTTATTCACACTAGGATATACACAATAGCTAAATAATAATTGAGAACACAAAGATATAAATCCATATTACATGGGTGTATCTCAAAGACTACATATATATATCACAAGTCTAATAATCATTGCATTTAATCCTAATAGGCATGAAAACTATAATATGCTAGAATCATTCAATCAAACAAGCATATAAACATAAAAAAACATGAAGAATAGAAATAGTTACCAAACTGAGTGAACTAATCTCTATATCTCTAAAAACTTAGTGGTCCTCCCACCAAAACTTCCTTGATAGCGACGCATCCAATGTTTTGTTCATTTGAGCTCAAACACATCCACTACCAAGGCACTAACACTCTCTCATCTTGTGAGAGCCCATACCTACATCAAAAGAAATAGGAATGATTTTTTGTACCGAAACTTTCTTGGGTTCATGGGGGTTAGTACCTCTCCTAACCCAAATATCTTTATTTGCAAAATTTAAAGCATTTAACAATCATAACAAAATTTTGCAAAGTGGCCCTTATGTCCACAATGTGTACAAGTGTAAACTCTAGTATACAAAGTGTTATGTGTGCGAATATATTTAGCATGTGTATGCCGTGAATGGTGTGTATGCATAAGTAGAGTATGTTTATTGCGAAATACGGATTCCAACCTCTTGTTACTTATGGTACATTGGCTCAAAGTAGAGCCCAAATAATCAACACTTTTCTTCAAAGCACAAATATTATTATCAATAGAAGAAGTGGAGCAAGTAGCAATATTCTTATCACAAGAAGATGATGAAATGAAGCATGACAAGAATGGGAAGAAAAATCATTTTTCAAAAAGTCACTTTCTTTTGAAACACAATCTAATTCCTTAGAAATCAAAATAATTTTGTTTTTTCCAAAGAATCATTTTCTTTTAAAACAAACTCAAGTTTTGAAGATAAAGCATCACTGTTCTTCATAATAATATCCAAAACATTTTTATTTTTCAAAATTATATTTTCTTTTAAAACAAGATCAAGTTGAGATTTCAAGTAATCTCTTTCACTTGAAACCTGAACTTTCTCTTTTAAAACCTTCTCTTTTAAAACAAAATCAAGTTTAGAAAATAATATCTCATTCCTTTTTTTAAATCAAAACTCTTCTTTTTCAAAAGTTTGTATTTCGAAAGCAAATCTTTACAAAACAATGAAATCTCTTTTTTTAAAGCATTGCATCCATGCTATCATGATTATTAGAAGAGCAATCACAATCATAAAGATAAGTGTTCGTACTTACCTCAAGGGAGTCATTCCCTTGGACCATTCAACACGTCTGCTCGGACTCATCTTCGACAGGCTTTCTCTCTAAATTGTTTGAAACTTGTTCCTTAAGAGAGATCAATGTGTTCCACACTGTAAAAGCAGAATCACAATGAGAAATAATTGATAAATATTTTTTGCTAAGTGTTTGCTTAAGTGCATGCAATACTTGTGTATTAGCCTCTAAATACTTGCCATTATTAACATATGATTTCTTGATAGCGACAAGGTAAACATGCAATTAAGGCTTTGAGGTAAGCACTCATTTTAAATTTGCACATGTATGGAGCAAGATAATCCATGAGTGCAAATTAATATGTGGACAAATCAAATATATAGATTAACAAAATGAGGATCACTCATAGGTGGTTAAACCGAATATCAAGAGCACTAGCTCTGATACCAATTGAAAAAAATAAACCTAGAAGGGGTGAATAGGTGTAGTGTTAATCTAATGACAAATAATACGGAACTAAAACTTTTATACTAACACACAATGTATAACCAAGAGTGAGATCGAATTCCCTGTGAAGGGCTCTAAACCATCTCCTCACGATTCCTCTAAATTATGAATTGAGGTGCTTTAATAGCTCTCTTAGTTGAAAACTACTGCGAGCACACAAACTATATCAAGCATGTATAAAAATAAGCAAGAATAGCAATGCAAGATATAAAGAGAGTAAAGAGTTGACAGATAGAGAGATCCAAATACAAACATAAGGATATGTTTTGATGTTCGAGCCACTGTTCTATGTCTTCGCCTTCACACAGAAGAATTTTCACTATGTCCACCAAGAACCTTCCACAAAGGGGCCTTCACAGAGGAATTTACAACTTACAAACAAAGAGTACACAACTCCAACTATTTCACACCTCCACACAAGAGGGTAGGCACAAAGCCAAGTATAAATCAAAAAAAATTACAACTTGGTGATCACTTAGACCACAAACAAGACTTGGTGATCTCAAAAGACCACAATCAAAATACCTCTCACAATACAAGATCCTAGAGGATAGATTTTGAATGAATAGCTCAAGTTTGCAAGTAAACAAAGATTTTGAAAACGAAACACAAAGAGAAACACTTGGAAAACTCTTGAAATAATAAAAAAATATATAGAAAGAAACTAAATTCCCAAACTTGTTTTTCTATCATTTTTCAAAACTATGAAACTGATAGGTAGTAAAAAGTGCATATTTATCAATACATTTACTATCACATTTTCATATTTATTCCTATAATTTTGCACAATTACTAATATTTTATTATTTATTGTGTGCAGGCCTTGAGTAATTAATTAAATAAAGAATAAAAGCCTTAAAAGAAGCCAAAAGCCCATTTTCAAGCCCAATGCAAAAGTTGCAATTATCAAATATCAAAGTTGCAATTACCAATTGCAAAAGTTGCATTTACTAAAAGAAGAGGGAAGGATGGACTTCTATTCAACCCTAAATGCTTGCAAGATGAGGATAAATATAAAAGAAGGAGAGTGCAAGGACGAAATTCGTTTTGGAAGAGATTTGAATTTAGGGTAACTTGCTTCCCAAGTTATCCCTAATTTTCAAATTGAAGAGTCGAGATGCCAGGTCTAAACGGATAGGCCCAGATGGACGGACCAGAGGAGGCCACGCGCAAAAGCGCGTGGTCAGCAGGCAACACTTGGCCGCGGAAATGCGGCCAAAGCCACGTTTCCGCGGCAATCCAGATGACTCTGGATACCGGCTTTCATGGGAGAGTTGTATTGGGACTTTATGTCTTCCAGCTCCTATAAATACCCTGCAGAGTAACAGAGAAGAGCGTCCAGCGTAGTACAGAAAAAAATCTAGGGTTTTTAGGCTAGTTTGTAGTTTAGGTTTTTATTTTCTTTTGTAATTTTTATTTTTTATGTAAGTAAGAGAGAGAGAGGCCTATGTTGAGAGTGACACCGATGTACCCTCCTCTTTTTTTCCATTGTTTCAAGCAATAAAGGTAAACATTTTTTTTATGTTCATCGCTTTACTTTCCTTTTCTTTTTCTTTCCTCTTCTATTTTACGTCTGTTGGTTTTTGATGAGAATGCAAGTGAATTCCAAAGCACAAGTATAACAAAGTCTTTGTGAGTGACAACGATACTTCATGGAGATGTTCTCCTCCTCAAGATCCGTATCACTTCATTCTTGCCCAGCTTGATGATATAATGCGAACGGGGACTGAGCTCGATCCTATGACTTATGCGTTGAACGCCTCCAAAGTAAGGTAGAACATGCAAGGTTTCAAGGTAATTCATCAACCAAACTAAGGTAAGTATTTCTTTAATTTTTCTTTTCTTTTATTTCTATAGATTAAATCACCAACACTTCATCTTCCAACTTTTCTTTCACAACTCATTGTAAATATCGCTCCTATTCCTAACCAGACTTTAACTATTATTTTCTTATTTTCCTTTTAATAACTAAAAGAATAATTTTTTTAGAGAACTTGCTAAACAAGCTTCCATCGCTAGTCCCTCCCTGAGGATCATGACCCGCATAGCCATTGCTACAGCGGATAGAATTGAGCACCTTGCACTTTTCTATTTCTAAATCTAAATTCTATATTTTGTGTGCAGGAAAAACTCAATCAAAATTTTGGCGCCGTTGCCGGGGAGGGACGGTAAGTATTCTCTAAAAAATAAAAAAAATTAAATAACTAATTCTTTTATTCTTTCTGTTTGCAGGTTTGGAGAACAAGAAAACTAACAAGCAGCAAGGACATATAGCAACTCTGTGCCTCTGCCCTTGAAGGCAGAGCAACAGGGCCTACTACAGAGCCGCGGTTCCGCGGGAAAGCCGCGTTTTCCGCGGCCTGAGTAGTCACTACTTACCCTGTTTTCTGCAGGTTGCTGCTACTTTCAAATCTGATTTACTGTTCTGTTAAAATTTGCTTTGTGATAAACTTGTATACTGCTAATTAATTAACAATAACCCATTTGTTGAAAAATAAAAAAAATAGACTCTTGCATCTTAAGCACGTGTCTATTTAATTTTTTTTAATTTTTGTTGAAGAGTGCTGGAGGCAAGGTACGTTCGCATTGCATATAGACTAGAAAGCACCCTTGGTTGATTTTTTGCTTTGAGTGAATATTTGTCTACTGCTTTACACGTGCACTAAATTGACTTAAGGGCTTGTCCTATAAATAAGATAAGGTGGGGATTTCATCACCCTTCCTTGGCCCACAAACAATCTCCTCACTCACTAACCCAAGACGAACTAAAAATTAGTAGATGTTGGCCCTAGGGACATCTTGGACTCAATAGGAGATTATCCTAAGGGGAACGGTGTTGGAATTTGACTCCTGCCAAATCAGTGTCTAGGAAGAGGATTGAGGGCCGAAAGCCCAAAGATTGGTGGTTATTTAATTAAGGAACGTCTTTGACGGAAAATCCCACCAATCTTGCCCTGACCTGACTGATTAACTTGTGTCAAAGTCTGCACCTTACCTCCCGTGGACAGTCTAACCAGTTAGGAGTCGTCTAGTCATAGGTCTACCCTAACTTAGGTTAGATTTTTTTTTTTTTTTTGTTTGCTTATTTGTTTGTTTTCTTTTTCTTTATTTGTGTTTGTGTGATATGGCATATAACAACAATTTTTCCAATTTTAATTCATATTACACACCAACCTCTTTTCGGATATTACCAACCCGGCATATCATAACTTTGACCAACCTAGTGTGCCGGTATGGTCTTATCTGAATGAATATAACCCATGCCCCCATCTTATGACCATAATTTCCACAACGATTTCAACTCTTCACAGAGTTCATGGGTTTCGCTTCCCCGAGTCCAATTTTCAACCAACTTGTCCTCCGTATCCACCTTGTCCACATATTTTCAAGATTCATACTCAGATCCACCCATTCAGAATAGAAACCATTTATCTTGGAAATGATGAGCATGCATTAGTCCAAGCAACAACCACCATCAATCTTAGACATGATGATGCGTGAGTCCAAGCAACAGTCACAGAATCTGACCGACTCACAACTTCATCATGATTGTCCTAACAACACTTCCTCTTTTCAAGTCCAATCACAAAATGATGCACCATCGACTATGAAAAGATGCTTGAATCCATGACTCAAGCTAGATTAACTCGTGATCATGAAATAGATATGATGGTTCAATCATTACGTTCTCACCGTTCGGCCATTTCTGATATCGCTAACCATTCTGTTAGAGCTGACGAGCCACGTTGTTTTGGGCAACAAGATTCTAATTCAGTACCATCATTTGAACTTACCGAAACTCCAATTTTTGATAGTTTGGCAAGTTATTCCTTTCCTGAAATAGAACTTGAGCATGAATATGATCATGATCTCCCACTTGGTAATTCAATTCTACTTCTTGATTCATAATGACTTCGGTGTCTTCACCTGATTTTACTATTCCTGAGTCAATTGGATCCTGTGCTAATTCATCATGAAACTGAATCACCCATTTTTGATGATCATATTAAACTTGACCATTTTATATTTTGAAGTCCTATGGATAAATTGGCAAGTTCTCATTTTTATGATATTGAACTCAATGAGATATGTGACCTAGATTCTCAATCTGTGATCAAGTTCAAATTCCCGAATCATTATTGACTCCTATTTTGTTACCCAACTTAGGTAATCTTTTAGAGTCAGTTTTGATTCCCACACCTATCATTTCTGAACTTGAATCACCAATATTGAGTCACATTCCATTGTGGGAAAATGATTGTGGACTTGAGTTTCAACTTCTTAATTTGGACCCACTTTTTGAACCAAGCCCGACTCCTGAACCATTACTTGATTTAAGTTTCTTTCCTGAGTCGGTATTCGTTCCCGCACTTCTAACGTCCAAGTCAATCATTCCATCTTTTCACACTCCATTTTGGGACAAGGCGGTTGACACAATTGACTCTGAAAATATTATGAAATTTGAAATTTGATGGGGTGGAATTGTTAAAAAGTGATAATACATAAATTTTAGTGGGTTATACAAGAGAAATTTCTGGTGGGTTCCTCCGATTCCACAAAAAGTAGATTGGGCCCGCATTTCGTGGACCAATTAGACCACCACCGGAACCGCCACCTTGAGGTAACATCTGCCTTCCCTTTCTTCTTTTTCATGCATATATGCATATATTCATACATTGAGGAAAATGCATGAGATAAGTGTGGGGGAGGCTTTACTAACATACTAACATAGGTAGAAACTAACAAAAAAATTTGCTAATAAAAAAAATTTGCTAAAAAAAATAAATAAAAAAAAGGACAATATTTTGACTTATCTTTTGAAAGAAATCTAAGTTAGTCTTAAGAATTAGGAAAATCATGATTAGGATTTCTAAAAACTTGGTCAAAATAATAAATTGTTGATTTTTAGGTATAGGAGGAGAAATTGAATAAGTAATTAGTCTGATTTTTATCTTAATGAAATGTGCATCCCTAATGCATATCTAGAATTCTAGACAAAGACTCGTGTGTCTCGTAAAAAAATATATATATATAAAAAAATAAAGAAATTCACTAATAAGCTGGATACATGTACCTCAAGAAGCATAAGTACTCACGCTTAAAGGTGATTGTATAATAAAAAACCTTAGTTTTGTGGCCTAGTTCACTCGAATCTTAAGTTCGTGGGGTGTTTTCTCACCCGGTGCCCTAAAACCGACCGGTTTGGGAGTCACCGACTTTAAGTTCGCTACATGGGTGGATTAGGAAGTCTAAGGAAACTAGAAAAATTACTTTTATGTACTACTACACATCTAATAGTCAATTAGTTAGGTATGAGGGCCTCAAGAAGCTTTCATGCTTACACGAAAGAAAATTATATGAGTTATACATATTAAAAAGAGAAAAAAATAATAATAATAAGAGGCATGAGAGTCTAAGTTAAGGAATTCCTAGTAAAGATTCACAAGGATGCATATGACTTTTGGTAACGAAAAGACTATACAAAAATTCAATTTTGATTCTTACCTAAAATGGATAACAATTTACTATATAAAGACTAAGTTTAAGAATGAATAAAAATGAGGATCCTAAAAACTTATAGATTACTTAGTCTCTTCAAACATATTTCAAATATTTTCCTTTTTATGGATTTTGTGGTGTTATCCGCTGAAAACCCTCACGAGACAATACTCGTCCTCTAGGGTATCTAGGGGTTTAACGGCTTGTTGCACGTGCTAAGTGCAACCGTGATTCCTACGAAAGTGAGTTAGGATAGATTAATTTTTCTTTTCTTTTTGATTTTTACTCGAGGACGAGAAAAAAGATAAGTGTGGGGGTGTGATAGGTAGTAAAAAGTGCATATTTATCAATACATTTACTATCACATTTTCATATTTATTCCTATAATTTTGCACTATTACTAATATTTTTTATTTATTGTGTGCAGGCCTTGAGTAATTAATTAAAAAAAGAATAACGCCTTAAAAGAAGCCCAAAAGTCCATGTTCAAGCCCAATGCAAAAGTTGCAATTATCAAATGGCAAAGTTGCAATTACCATTGCAAAAGTTGCAATTACTAAAAGAAGAGGAAGGGATGGACTTCTATTCAACCCTAAATGCTTACAGGATGAGGATAATATAAAAGAAGGAGAGTGCAAGGATGAAATTCATTTTGAAGAGATTTGGATTTAGGGTAACTTGCTTCCAAGTTATCCCTAATTTTCAAATTGAAGAGTCGAGATGCCAGACTAAACGGATAGGCCCAGATGAACGGACCAGAGGAGGCCACACGCAAAAGCGCGTGGCCAGCAGGCAACACTTGGCCGCGAAAACGCGGCCAAATCCACGTTTCCGCGGCAATCCAGATGACTCTGGATACCGCTTTCGTGGGAGAGTTGTATTGGAACTCTATGTCTTCCAGCTCCTATAAATACCCCTGCAGAGCAACAGAGAAGAGCGTCCAGCATAGTACAGAAAAAAATCTAGGGTTTTTAGGCTAGTTTGTAGTTTAGGTTTTATTTTCTTTTTGTAATTTTTATTTTTTATGTAAGTAAGAGAGAGACCTATGTTGAGAGTGACACCGATGTACCCTCCTCTTTTCTTCCATTGTTTCAAGCAATAAAGGTAAACATTTTTTTTTATGTTCATCGCTTTACTTTCTTTTCTTTTTCTTTCCTCTTCTACTTTACGTCTGTTGGTTTTTGATGAGAATGCAAGTGAATTCCAAAGCACAAGTATAACAAAGTCTTTGTGAGTGCCAATGATACTTCATGGAGATGTTCTCCTCCTCAAGATCCGTATCACTTCATTCTTGCCCAGCTTGATGATTAATGCGAACGGGGACTGAGCTCGATCCTATGACTTATGCATTGAACGCCTCCAAAGTAAGGTAGAACATGCAAGGTTTCAAGGTAATTCATCAACCAAACTAAGGTAAGTATTTCTTTAATTTTTCTTTTCTTTTATTTCTGTAGATTAAATCACCACACTTCATCTTCCAACTCTTTCTTTCACAACTCATTGTAAATATTGCTCCTATTCCTAACCAGACTTTAACTATTATTTTCTTATTTTTCCTTTTAATAACTAAAAGAATAATTTTTTAGGGAACTTGCTAAACAAGCTTCCATCGCTAGTCCCTCCCTGAGGATCACGACCCGCATAGCCATTGCTACAGCGGATAGAATTGAGCACCTTGCACTTCTCTATTTCTAAATCTAAAATTCTATATTTTGTGTGTAGGAAAAACTCAATCAGAAACAACATAGATTTAGATTTGAAGCTTAAAAATTTGTTTTAAAACTCTTTAGAAGATGGGCAAGAAAGCACTGGAAAACTAGTAAAATTTCTCTTGTAAAATCATGGTGAAAACCAGTCCCAAAAACCCCTTTATATAGGCCAACCAAAAACTAGCTGTTAGTTGTAGAACTCAGGCCAAACTGGCATGTCGGTCGACCGCCCGGTCGACCAGCCAATGGTCAGCTGCCCGGTCGACCCACCCGAGCCAGGCTTTGTCGGTCGATCTGTCGGTCGATCTGCCAGTCGATTGTGATCCAACAGAGACAAACTATCTCTCAGTAGGTTAACTGACCTGGTCGACCGCTATGGCTTGTGCACATTGTGCACGTTGGTCGATCGCAAGCAACCTAAAAATAGGATTTTAAAGAACAAAAATTTGGACTTGTAAAATTCTTAAAAATTCAAGTAAATCTAATAAATTTTAGAAAAATAAGTTCATGTAAATACTTTAAAGTACAAATATGTGTGATCAAAAACTAACACATATTACAAACATGTGAACGATTTTTGAGGTAAAGATTAAGAGTTAAACCAAAATCGGTATTTTCTAAAATCAACTTCTATATGAAAACCGATTTTTTCAAAATTTGTACAAATACAAAAATAAGATATTGAAACACATTTGAAGCATAGTATGTATGAAAATGTTCCAATGCACATAGTAAATAAAATATACTTATTTTTGACAATAAGCTCCAAATAAGTTTTGAAAAATACAAAACTTTAAACACATGAACTAAACTCATCAAAATAAGTTTCTTAAACATGTTTAAAACAACAAAATGTATTTGGATGAGATCCAATACACATATAAACCAATATAAACTTGTTTTGATGAAATCTATTGATGAAACTGAAAGATGTATTCTTGAAATCCAAAAACATAAAGATGTATTCATCATAAACCAAAACTCATAAAAATAAGTTTCCATAAACATATGAAGTTCATATATGTGTAGACAGAATCCAACACATATTGCAAACTATAAAACTTATTCTATTGTGATAAAAAACATGTAAACATAATCTTTTGAAGACACAATATTTATCATGAAAATAATATACAAATTTTTGTATGTGTGTGTATGTGAGCTCGAGCATTTCAATACTATTCTATTCTTATACAAGATCTAAACAAACATCTAAATAAATCTAGATACAATCTTCTTGTCGATCTTCTTCTCTAGATGACTCAATCCAAACACGATCCAAAGAGCTAGACTCCATCTCAAGTACTTAATGTGATCTTGAAGCACAGACTCTTTAATTAACACGTGATAGCTTCGAACCTTGACTTTGAGTCCTTTGTTGAAGCTAAACACTAATAATGATCTTGACCTATATTTGAAACTTAATAAACACAATATCATTAGGAACATAACTTCAAAAGTTACTCATCATTAAAACTAAGGAGAAAGGCCTTCGGGCCAACAGGAAGGTATGATATCCGTGCTAGGACATATAGCCGGTGAATTATTTAATCCTGGTGCCGCTTATTCCTTCATATCCAGTGCATTTTCTTATAAACTAAATCAGTCCCTTGGATCTTTAGGGTTTCAGTTAGTTATATCCATATTAGTAGGTGCAGAGATGATATCTGGCACTAGATATAAGGACTGCGAAGTGGAGATTGGTGAAGAAAAACATACATTGACTTGATACGACTGGGCAAGATGGAGTTCGATGTTATTTTAGGGATGGACTGGTTATGAGCATGCTAAGCATATATAGATTGTTATGAGAAGAGGGTGATTTTCAAGATGAAAAGAATTCTGGAGTTCATCTTCGAGGGGATAAAGGATAGATATAGTATGTCAGTCATATCGGCTATGAAGGCTACGAGATTATTAAGATAAGAATGTCAGAGATTTCTAGTGGCTACTATGAGTGAACAGGGGATTTATAGCAAACTTGAAAGTATTCCAGCAAGAGAGGAGTACCCCAAAGTGTTTCCTAAAGAATTACGAGGGTTGCCCCCACAAAGAGAAGTAGAATTTTCAATAGATTTAATATCGAGAACTGCTCCATATCCAAAGCACCATACCACATGGCTCCCACTGAAATGAAAGAACTTAAGATTCAACTACAAAACTTATTAGATAAAGGTTTATATGACCCAATATATCACCTTGGGGAGCACCAGTATCGCTTGTTCAAAAGAAGGATGGAAGTATGAGATTATCCATTGATTGCAGAGGATTGAATAAAGTCACTATTAAGAATTGGTATCCATTTTCCCAAATTGATAATTTATTTGATCAACTTCAAGGTTCTTGTATATTCCCAAAAATTGACTTGCGGACAGGTTACCGCCAGTCGAAGATCAAACCAGGGGATATAGCTAAATCAGCTTTTAGAACAAGGTATGGACATTATGAATTCTTAGTTAGCCATTTGGGCTTACCAATGCCCCTGCAGCATTCATGTATTTTATAAACTGGATATTTCAGCCGTATCTTGATCAATTTGTGGTGGATTCATTGATGATATATTAATCTATTCAAAAAGTAAAGAGGAACATGAAAACTATTTAAGGATCATCTTACAAACTTTGAGAGAGAAACAATTATATGCTAAGCTTAAGAAATGTGAATTCTGGTTAGAACAAATAGGATTTCTTGTCCACATTATATCCAAATAAGAAATATTCGTGGATCCAATAAAGATCGAAGCACTCAAGGATTGGGCTTGGCCTGCAAATATTACGAAAGTTCAAAGTATCTTGGGATTGGCTGGGTATTATCGATAATTTGTAGAAAGATTTTCCCAGATTGTAGCGCTGTTAACTCAATTAACCAAGACAAGTGAGAAGTTTGTTTGAGGAGAAAATCAAGAGATGAGCTTTCAAGAATTGATAACTAGGTTAACCTCAGCCCTAATTTTAGCTATGCCTTTAGGAATGAAAAGATATGTTATACACAATTATGCATCAAAGCATGGATTGGGGTGTGTTCTGATGCAACAGGAAGAGTGATTTCTTATGCTTACCGACAATTGAGAACCCATGAAAAGAATTATCTGACTCATGATTTGGATTAGCTGTAGTAATTTTTGCCCTAAAATTTGGCGGCATTCTTTATACGGGGTATCCTGTGAGGTCTATATAGATCACAAAAGTCTGAACTATATTTTACACAGAGAGCATTAATCATGCGACAAGAGAGGTAGTTAGATCTAATAAAAGAATATGATCTTACCATTCAATATCACCCTGGGAAGGCAAACATAGTGGCAAATGCTTTGAGTCGAAAGTCAAAAGGATCATTAGCTGACTTGTTAACTCGGCAACCAAGATTATTGAGAGATCTAGAGAAAATGCAAATAGATGTTAAACTTAATGATTGTACAGGGGAGAATGTTGAAAGTGTATTGCTAATTTTTCTAGAATCATTGAAAAATTACAACCACTCAACTCCCAATTGCAAGTGAGAGAAGACACTCAAGCTCAGATCTTTATTTAAAACTGGGTTTTTTGCGTAGCGGTGGAAGGTGATTCTTATTTTTTGTTGACCGGGTGAACGTCAAGCTATTCTGAAAGTTTTCTCCTTGGATTACAGATTGAGTAGCATAGCTCCTATCCAATGAAATCTCAAAGAGACTTAGGCAAAAACTTGAACTCAGCAAATTGGTAGAAGAGTTTAACTCTTTATCAGTATTCCTTAGCTGAAAAAAACTCTAATTTTCAATAGCAACTTTAGCTATTTATAGGAGTTTTAGGAGTAAAATTGTCCCTTAAAAATCCTCCATAGTGGGCGTTAACTCCCCTCATTACGTGGGCAGTACTTGACCATGTAATGAGAGCAGTTATAACTGAGATGCAGGGCTCCCCTGTAGTTAGGATACGGGCTTAAGCCCTGCGTTTAGCTATTGAAATGATGCTAAACGTGGGCCTCAAACTCCGCATTTGAGCACTACTGTAGTGTTGAAATTGAGCCTCAAACTCTATATTCCCTCATTGATGTGATGTTGTACGCGTATCTCGAGCTTTGCATCTGAGATGCAGGCTTCGAGCTCTGCGTCTTGGCATTGCAGTGATGCAGGGGTGCAAACTTTGAGCCAGCGTCTTGGCGTTACATGAATGGCTTTGATTAGTCTCGCATTTGAAGTATGGACTCTGCTATCTAATCACTTGTCTTCTGTGATTTTTAGACAGTCTACAGAACCCCCTCCAAAGTTTTTAAAACTCTGCGGTTGAGTGGGAGGGGTTTTGAAACACTTTGGACTTTTCTTTTGGCAACAAGCTCTCAAGACTGGACCAGTAATCTTTTAAGATACCTTGAGCTCGATCTTGTCTGGATCTTTGTCTTCGTGAGGGTACTGTTAAACTCTTTGAAGCCACCAGAGATGATCGTCGTGAGTGTCTAGATATGCAGTTGTAACACTCCGTTCCTGAAATACGTACGTAGTTACGTATTCTAATTTTCTAACTTATTTGTTTGATTTATCTTGTATTCGTATCTGTTTTATGACTATTGGTGTGATTGTTTTGTATTGGATTTGGATTCGTGGACTCGGAGTCAGCCCTAGTCTGAACTGGGGACCTAAGCCTAGTGCATTACTCGAATTGACATTTCTGGTAATCAGATTTGATTTATTTTAGTTTCAAACATTATTTTCCAATATTTTAGATTTTTCATAATTTTCTAGAATTTTTCAGAATTATTTGCAAAATCTCCAAAACCGGTATCGGTTGGCATCGTTGACTGATTCCCAGATTTTTAGTTTTCAATGGGATTGAATTTTCAAAAATGGATTTCACATTAATTCTTAGAATTTCATTTTCTATCTTAATTCATTTTTTGAGATTTTTCAGAATTTATCGAAAATTCACCGTTTTGTTGTCGACCGGTACCGCCGGAAGATTTTAGGATTTTTAATTTAAAGTCTACATTGTATGTTTTGAATCCAATTTCACTGAGTATCTTAGAATAATATTTTCTATTTTTGAGAATTTTTCGGGACGATTCTGAAACAGTCGAATTTTCACCTTATTAAATAATAATATAATTTACCGTTCTTTCTTTTCTTGTTTTTCCTTCTCCACTCCTATACTTATTACTCTCAGAATATTTTATTAATTTATTATTTAATAAATATTTATTTATTATTATTTTACTATTTTTTTCTATTTTTTTCTATTTTTCCCTTTTCCTTTCTTTTTCTCTCTTTTTCTTCTTTTCTTTTCTTCTCCTCCAGCCCACCTCCACTCCCACGCCACGCAGCCGCAGCTGCAGCAAGAGGCCAGAGAATGATGGGCTGAGCAACCCATCTCCTCACTCCATCCCCATTCATCATCTCAATTTCCATCCTCTCCATTAAATCCTCTCACATTTCAATTTCATCTTAAACACTTCAACCAAACAACCAAACCCACTTACGCACCCATCATGGTCGCCGCCTCCACCTTCACCAATACCACCGCCGGCCACTCCTAGGCCGGCCAACCAACTCCCCAACACCTCCTCTTCACACCACCACCTCCTTCAACCTCCAACAACCTCCCACCACCTCCAATTTCAACCAAACCCATCTCACCTCCACCTTCATCTTCTCCAAAATTCACTACCACCACCACCAATTCCACCACTCCAATCACCCTATCACCACCTCCTCCTCCTCTAACTCCCATCATCACCACCACCACCACCACAACCACCACCACCACCATCTACCACCACCACCAAAACAACAACCACAACAACAAAACAACCCCCCAACTCCCATCTGTTGGCCCAAGGTTACAATCAACCCATGTTTAGTGTATTTTGATGATTACAAAACATATTAGTTATTTGTACTAATATCATTTGTTGTTTAAGTGTGTTTCAGGTTTATTATCATACTAGAAGTACTCTCACTCATATACAAAGATTTTGGACTCATATACAAGCTATTGGACTCAAGACAAGTCAAATTGGGCTCAAAGTGCAATATTGAAGATCAAGTGAAGATTGCCCATGTTGAAGTCTTGAAGACCTAGAAGCTTGTAAGTGTAGTTTTTGTTAAAGATAGAATATGTAAATTTTGGCTCTAGGATTTGCACACACATGTGTTTTGAATATGTCTATGTTTTTGAAAATGGTGTTTCTAAGTTTATGCCTTAGTTTAATACATACATGTACCCAAAGCCTTATATCTTCAAACTTGTTTAAATACATGTATATAAACTATTTTCAGCATAACACTTAGCTTAAGATTTTTAAAGGAATTTTACAAATTTTTCTAACTCAAAAATCTGCCCAGAAAACTGTTTTCCAGGCAGACCGGTCGACCGACCCTAAATATCAGTCGACCGGCTGCTGTGGCCAGACATGCACGAGGCTGTGCATGTCTGCCGGTCGACCGACCCTAAATATCGGTCGACTGATTTTTTGTGGCCTGCTCTCTGTATTTTTCGGTCGACTGGGTCGGTCGACCGATAGAAGGAAACTGTGTTTCCTTCTGTGAGATCGGTCGACTGGCAGTCGACCGGAGCCCTAACGGCTCTTTTGCCAGCAGAGACCCGGTCGACCGGCAGTCGACCGGTAAGCCTGCAACAAGCCCAACGGCTCTTTCCTCTTTGGGCATTTCTGAAAAACTGTTTTTGGGTTTCTCTTTAACAGAGTTTTTAGGAGTGTTGGGGTGCTTTTGTAGAAGATTTTAGCAGGAAAAATCAGGGTTTTTAACCTATTCTCTCCCTATAAATAGTGGAGAATAGGCCTTAGTTATTAACCAAGAAAAAATTACAAGTTTTCATTGTTTTCAAGAGAAAGAGAAAAATAGTTTAAAGCTTTCATTTCCATTCTTTCAATTTGGTTTTTCAGTTGTTGTTTGATCTCTAATATCACTCTACAACTGAAGCTTTTCTCACCACACTTCATAGTGCCAAAAATTTCATATTCCTTCTATAGGTGAAGTTGTAATAGAGTGAGATTGTTTGTAAAGAAGTTGTTTGTAAAAGAGAAAGAGTGTTGTGGTCTAGTTGAGATCACTAAGTTGTAACCCTTGTTCTTGTGGAGACAAGCTCTTCGGTGGAGCTTCTTTGTACGGTGTAAAGCTACGGGCTTGAGGTCTTTGGAGGCCTTTCTTGTACGGGATCCTACGGGGATAGTGGAAACCCTTCACGGAGGTGAAGGCGGGGACTAGAGCTACGGGCTCGAACCTCGAAACAAATCACTTTGTTTGCGATTGGCTTGGCGTTCCTCTTGCTTATTTTCTTGCTTTAAATTACTTCCAATTTGTTGCTTGTGAACTAACTCTTATTTGTGCTATCCTTACTTGTTTACTTAAACTTGCCTTCAATATTTCTTGCTACAATACTTGTGTGCATTTCATCATAGCATTTCATACTTGGAATTGTTCGATCACACCTCAATACAACACGGTTGCATTGCGCACCTCTAACCCATTTAAGGGGAATTGGGAGGAAGGAGTTCAGAACCTCGCAAGGGGTATTCGGCTCTAGTCGTGTTTGAGAGATCGTTGCATCCTCACTTAAGTAAAATTTAAAAAGATCATTAGATTAGCAATTACACCTATTCACCCCCCCTCTAGGTGTATTTCAATTGGTATCAGAGCTTGGACTCTAGGATTTGGCTTAACAACCTTAGAGAGATCCTTTTATTGCTAATCACTTCATTCATTTCCACATAGTAAACATGGCCGATGGAATTAAGACCCCACCTAAGTTTGATGGACTTAACTTTCCCATATGGAAGGTTAAGATGACCGTGTTCTTGCAATCTCTAGGTAGTCGAGTTGCAAAGGCCGTGACTAAACAATTTAGTGTACCCCCCGGTGATGAATCTACTTGGTCCGAAATTGAGACCAAAGAGTTTGATGCCAATGCTAGGGCTCATTATGCACTCCTACAAGCCCTCAATGATGATGACATAGCTAGAGTCATCCATTGCAAATCCGCCTATGAGATTTGGACCCATTTGCTAGTAACACATGAGGGGACATCACAAGTGAAGAGGGCCAAGATAGACCTTCTTCGGTCCCAATATGAAATTTTTGCATGCAAGAGAATGAAACCATAGATGATATGGTTACTAAGTTTACAAAGATTACTAATGGTCTTGCTTCTCTAGGTGAAGAAATCAACAATGACCAAAGGGTGAGAAAGATCATCCGGGCTCTCCTCCATCATGGGAAGTGAAAGCTACAACATTGAAGGAACTCAATGACAAAGATGAGATTGAGCTCATTGGACTCATTGGGAACTTGAAGACCCATGAGATGGAGAGAAAGGCAAGGGAGGACATGGCACCTACCAAAAAGAAGACCATTGCCTTCAAAAGTCATGCTACCTACTCCGACGAAGATGACGAAGAAGAAGATGACGAGGAGCTCTCACTTCTAGTCAAAAATGTCCGGAGGATGTACAACAAGGCAAAGTTCCAAGGAAGGAGGAGATGGCAAGGAGGCAAGGAAGAAAGGAAGATCACTTGCTTTAATTGCCAAAAGCCGGGACACATAGTAGCGGAGTGTCCGGACCAAGTGAAGCCATCTTCATCCAAGAAGCCATACAAGAAGAAGGCTATGAAAGCAACATGGGATGACGAAAGTGAATCCGAGGAGGAGATCGACACCGCCAACATGTGCTTCATGGCAAATGAGAGCACAAGCAAGGTATCCCCCTCAACTCTTCTTGATGATGATTTATCCATGGATGAGCTAGGAGAAGCTTTTATGGAACTTTCTAGCAATTATGATTTCTTAAAGAAGAAATATTTAAAAATGAAAAAGGATAATGAATCTCTTAATATTCAAATTGTAAATCTTTCTAAAGAAATAATGATTTACATTCTTCTTTAGTTTCCACTAAAAATGATTTTGAAAAATATAAGATTGCTTGTAAAGGAAAGACCCATTTGTAGATTCTAATGAGATTGCCATGCTTAAGGAAAGATTAGACTCATTAGATGTTGTTTTGAAAAAGTGTAGTGAGTTTGATAAAAAGAAGATGGAGAATATGTTTCCTAAGAAACAAGCTCCCAAGAAAAATGTTCATCATGCTCATGTTCATGTTCATGCTACACAACCTAAACAACATGGTAAACCCCCAAAGCTTGCTCACACTTCACATACACACCATGCATTTATGTATAGGAAAGTGTACTCATGTTCACATTGTGGACGGAAAGGACACTTAGCTAATTTTTGCTATGATAGACTAAGTGCATCATCTCATAATGTTTGGGTTCGTAACACTAACTTTCAAGGACCCAAGAAAGTTTGGGTACCAAAGTCAACCATTGTTTTAAATGATGTAGGTACTCTCCAAAGCTCAAAGACGTAGAGGTTTATGGTATCTTGATAGCGGTTGCTCAAGGCACATGACTTGGGACATCAACAACTTTGCAACCCTATCAAGATATCATGAGGGTGGCACCGTCACCTTCGGAGATGACGCCAAGGGTAAAATCATCGGTATTGGTAATGTAAAACTTGGCACCTCTCCTTTAATTGAAAATGTTGTTTTAGTTGATGGCCTCAAGCATAATCTCTTGAGTGTTAGTCAACTTTGTGATAAAGGTTTTGATGTTGTTTTGATAATGTTTCTTGTAAAGTGATTGATAGAACTTCTAATGTTTGTGTATTTTCCGGTTTTCGTGAAAGCAATGTTTATATGATTGATATGTTAAATATGTCTTGCAATATAACATGTTTAAAAGCCCTCGATGACGACTCTTGGTTGTGGCATAGGAGATTAGGCCACGTTTCATTTGACCATATTTCTAGGCTTAACTCTAAGGAAATGGTGAAGGGTATTCCTTCATTGAACTTTGAAAAGGACCGAGTTTGTGACGCATGTCAATTTGGGAAACAAACTAAGTCCTCATTCAAATCAATTAAGGATATCATGTCATCACGTCCATTAGAGCTAATCCACATGGATTTATTCGGCCCAACACAAACCAAAAGTTTAAGTGGGAGTAGATTTGCTTTTGTTTTAGTAGATGATTTTTCGCGTTTTACTTGGGTTTATTTTCTTGAACATAAAAGTCAAACCTTTTCATATTTTCAAGCCTTTAAGAAAAGAGTTGAAAAGGAAAATGACTCCTCAATAATTAAAATAAGAAGTGATAGAGGAGGTGAGTTCATTAACCTTCCCTTTACCACTTTTTGTGAGGAACATGGAATAAAACATGAACTTTCTTGTCCTAGAACTCCACAACAAAATGGAGTAGTTGAGCGGAAAAATCGTACTTTGCAAGAGATGGCTAGGACAATGTTAAATGAATATGGTCTACCTCATTATTTGTGGGCCGAGGCCGTTCATACTTCATGTTACATTGCAAATCGTGTTTTCCTATGTAAAAATACTACTAAGACTTCTTATGAGATGTATTTTTCTAGAAAACCTAATGTTTCTTATTTCAAAGTGTTTGGTTGCAAATGTTTTGTTTTAAATACAAATATTAATTTGGGAAAATTTGATGCTAGATCATATGAGGCTATTTTTGTAGGTTACTCAAATACTAGTAAGGCTTATAGAGTCTTCAATAGGTCAACTTTGACTATTGAAGAATCTATTCATGTTAAATTTGAGGAATCTAACAAGTTTGTTAAGAATTGTGTAGAAATTGATGCTTTAGATGAAGGCTTGGAGAAAGTGACCTTAGAGGATGCTTCTACCATGGGAGACAAGCCAAAGGATGGTGATGGAAGTGAAGCCAAAGTGGAAGAGGCTCAAGGAAATGAACATCAAGCAAATGAAGAGGAGCCCTCTCAACCACTACCAAAGGATTGGAGATTCAATCCTCATCATCCCAAGGACCTCGTCATAGGTGAAGTATCAAAAGGGGTAACCACTCGCTCTAAGATTCAAGATTTTTGTGGTAATTTTGCTTTTATTCACACATAGAACCTAAAAATGTCCTCGAGGCCGAGGCCGATTCATATTGGTTGCTTGCCATGCAAGAGGAGCTCAATCAATTTGAGCGCAACCAAGTTTGGCACCTTGTTCCTAGGCCCCAAGATAGACCAACTATTGGCACTAAATGGATCTTTAAGAACAAGTTGGATGAATCGGGTAATGTAGTTAGAAACAAGGCTAGGTTAGTTGCCCAAGGTTACACTCAAATCGAAGGGATCGATTTGAAGAAACCTTTGCACCCGTAGCACGGCTCGAAGCCATACGGATGACCTTAGCATATGCCTCATTTAAGATTTTAAGTTATTTCAAATGGATGTAAAAAGTGCTTTTCTTAATGGTTATATTGATGAGGAGGTGTATGTTGAACAACCCCCCGGGTTTGTTGATCCTACACACCCTAATTATGTTTATAAATTAGATAAAGCTCTATATGGTTTGAAACAAGCCCCTAGGGCTTGGTATGAAAGATTGTCTTCATTTTTGCTTTCAAATGATTTTAAGAAAGGAAAAGTAGATAAAACATTATTTACCAAACATGTAGATCAAGATATCCTCATAGTTCAAATTTATGTTGATGACATTATTTTTGGATCTACTAATGTTTCTCTTTGCAAGAATTTTGAATCATGCATGAAAAAGGAATTTGAGATGTCTATGATGGGGGAGCTCAATTTCTTCCTTGGACTTCAAATCAAGCAACGTAGTGATGGGACATTCATCAACCAAGTCAAGTACACCAAAGAACTTATCAAGAGGTTCGGGCTTGAAGGATCCAAAGTAGCAAAGACTCCCATGGCAACCACTACAAAACTTGACAAAGATGAACAAGGTAAGGAAGTAGACATCAAATTATTTCGTAGCATGATTGGTAGTTTACTCTATCTTACGGCTAGTAGGCCGGATATAATGTTTTTCGTATGTTTATGTGCACGTTTTCAATCATGTCCTAAGGAATCACACTTAATTGCGGTAAAACGCATAATTAGGTATCTTAAGGGCACAATTGATTTAGGTTTATGGTACCCGAAAACTAACCAATTTACCATGACTAGTTATTCGGATGCCGACTATGCCGGTTGTAGGGTAGATAGGAAGAGCACAAGTGGCACTTGCCAATTCTTGGGCAATTGTCTTGTATCTTGGTCTTCCAAAAAGCAAAATAGTGTAGCCCTATCAACCGCCGAGGCGGAGTATGTAGCGGCCGGAGCTTGTTGTGCACAAGTTCTTTGGATGCAACATACTCTTCTCGACTTTGATTTACATTTTGATCATGTTAAGATTTATTGTGATAATACTAGTGCTATTCACATGACCAAAAATGCTAATCAACATAGTAAAACCAAACATATAGACATTAGATATCATTTTCTTAGAGATCACTTTGAAAAAGGTGACATTGATATCGATTTTGTTTCTACCGATTTTCAACTTGCGGATATTTTCACAAAACCTTTAGATTATGCAAGATTTTCTTTTATTTGTGGTGAATTAAATGTTTGTAAGATTGATACTTAAAGTATCTTAGTTTGTTTTGTTTTGGTTTTTAATATGTGTTAAATTTTTTTGTTGTTTTAACCCTTTTTGATGTATGACAAAAAGGGGGAGAAAAATGTATGAGTTTGGAGAAATACTAAGTTGTTTTTAGTTGTTTTAATATTTGGTTCATGTTTGAGTTTCTTATTTATGGTGATGATTTTGTTTTAAAACATGATTTTTGTATGCTTACATAGTTTCTCATATTCATGTTAAATATATAGCATTGTTTAAGGGGGAGCTTTTCAAGCTTTTCCTCTTTTATTTGTTTAATAACTCATATGTTTTGTCATCATCAAAAAGGGGGAGATTGTTGGCCCAAGGTTACAATCAACCCATGTTTAGTGTATTTTGATGATTACAAAACATATTAGTTATTTGTACTAATATCATTTGTTGTTTAAGTGTGTTTCAGGTTTATTATCATACTAGAAGTACTCTCACTCATATACAAAGATTTTGGACTCATATACAAGCTATTGGACTCAAGACAAGTCAAATTGGGCTCAAAGTGCAATATTGAAGATCAAGTGAAGATTGCCCATGTTGAAGTCTTGAAGACCTAGAAGCTTGTAAGTGTAGTTTTTGTTAAAGATAGAATATGTAAATTTTGGCTCTAGGATTTGCACACACATGTGTTTTGAATATGTCTATGTTTTTGAAAATGGTGTTTCTAAGTTTATGCCTTAGTTTAATACATACATGTACCCAAAGCCTTATATCTTCAAAACTTGTTTAAATACATGTATATAAACTATTTTCAGCATAACACTTAGCTTAAGATTTTTAAAGGAATTTTTACAAATTTTTCTAACTCAAAAATCTGCCCAGAAAACTGTTTTCCAGGCAGACCGGTCGACCGACCCTAAATATCAGTCGACCGGCTGCTGTGGCCAGACATGCACGAGGCTGTGCATGTCTGCCGGTCGACCGACCCTAAATATCGGTCGACTGATTTTTTGTGGCCTGCTCTCTGTATTTTTCGGTCGACTGGGTCGGTCGACCGATAGAAGGAAACTGTGTTTCCTTCTGTGAGATCGGTCGACTGGCAGTCGACCGGAGCCCTAACGGCTCTTTTGCCAGCAGAGACCCGGTCGACCGGCAGTCGACCGGTAAGCCTGCAACAAGCCCAACGGCTCTTTCCTCTTTGGGCATTTCTGAAAAACTATTTTTGGGTTTCTCTTTAACAGAGTTTTTAGGAGTTGTTGGGTGCTTTTGCAGAAGATTTTAGCAGGAAAAATCAGGGTTTTTAACCTATTCTCTCCCTATAAATAGTGGAGAATAGGCCTTAGTTATTAACCAAGAAAAAATTACAAGTTTTCATTGTTTTCAAGAGAAAGAGAAAAATAGTTTAAAGCTTTCATTTCCATTCTTTCAATTTGGTTTTTCAGTTGTTGTTTGATCTCTAATATCACTCTACAACTGAAGCTTTTCTCACCACACTTCATAGTGCCAAAAATTTCATATTCCTTCTATAGGTGAAGTTGTAATAGAGTGAGATTGTTTGTAAAAGAAGTTGTTTGTAAAAGAGAAAGAGTGTTGTGGTCTAGTTGAGATCACTAAGTTGTAACCCTTGTTCTTGTGGAGACAAGCTCTTCGGTGGAGCTTCTTTGTACGGTGTAAAGCTACGGGCTTGAGGTCTTTGGAGGCCTTTCTTGTACGGGATCCTACGGGGATAGTGGAAACCCTTCACGGAGGTGAAGGCGGGGACTAGAGCTACGGGCTCGAACCTCGAAACAAATCACTTTGTTTGCGATTGGCTTGGCGTTCCTCTTGCTTATTTCTTGCTTTAAATTACTTCCAATTTGTTGCTTGTGAACTAACTCTTATTTGTGCTATCCTTACTTGTTTACTTAAACTTGCCTTCAATATTTCTTGCTACAATACTTGTGTGCATTTCATCATAGCATTTCATACTTGGAATTGTTCGATCACACCTCAATACAACACGGTTGCATTGCGCACCTCTAACCCATTTAAGGGGAATTGGAGGAAGGAGTTCAGAACCTCGCAAGGGGTATTCGGCTCTTAGTCGTGTTTTGAGAGATCGTTGCATCCTCACTTAAGTAAAATTTAAAAAGATCATTAGATTAGCAATTACACCTATTCACCCCCCCTCTAGGTGTATTTCACCATCCCCCTAGGGCGTGTGTCGCCCCCACGACCTCTGGTGGCGCGCCACCGCCCTTGGGCAGCCGGCGGAGACCGGCCGGCCGCCGGCCGAGACCGCCCCCCCTCCTTATTCTTTTTCCTTTCTTTTTTTCTTCTTTTCTTTCTTTCATTCTTCTTTTAATTTCTTTATCTTTCTTCCCTAAATAAAACATACTTTTCTCTCTTTTCCTAAAATACCCCCACCATTCCCTCAAACTACCTCCCTATATTACACCCAATACCCCTCCTTTAAATCCTAATTCATTTCAAAATACACCACATTCTCTCTCTCTCTTTCCCTCCTTCCTACAACTTTCTCTCTCCTTCCCTCTCCTCTCTCATTCTCTCTCTAATATTTATATAAAATATTTATAAATATATATTTTAATATATAACTATGGGCTAGTGGATTTCTCGTGCGGGTCGCCGAATTCTGGACTTTTAACCGGTATTTCACCCCGGTTTCAGGCGAGTGCTTTGTAATACACTTAAAAATAAACGCTCTTGTATTTATATCATGGAACTGATATGTGGATATTTTAGCATGCCTAGCACTTGTTACCGTTGTTTTAATACATGATATCATGCTATGTGAGTTAATATATGATGTTGTATTCGGTATTTACCCGACCCTGAACTTACTATACTTGACACGTGACATCTGACACTGACCCTAGACATGTTATACTTGATATACGATTTATGGCACTAGCACACGGTATTTACGCGGGCACTTGACATGTTACACTTGATATATGATTTATGGCACCGGTACTCGATATCTACGCCAGTACTCAGTATTTACACCGGTACTTGGTATGTTACACGTGATATATGATATATGACACCGGTACTCGGTATTAACACCAACCTTTGCCATGCTATATTTGACACCGACACTTGCCATGATATATTTGACACCGATATTTGCCATGCTATATATGACACCGGTACCTGCCAGGCTATATTTGACATATGATACCTGACATCGGTACTTGCCATGCTATATTTGACACTTGATATATGACACCGGTATTTGACATGCTATATTTGCCACCTGATATGTATAACACCTAATACCTGACACCTGGCACCTGTATTACCTGGCATTTTCATGATTATTATGTGACCAGACATCTGGCACTCCTGTACTCCTGTATCTCCTGAACTCATGTACTCCTGAACTCTTGTACTCCTGAACCCTTGAAAAAGGGTGACTCCTGATATTATACTCCTATTAATTCCCGTAGTTGGATGATCATGGTTATATTGTATACACTTGTGGACATTATCTTTGGGCAATATATATAATAAAAATACTCACATAAACTGGGTGGGGGAAACTGATGGAACCGGTATGATGTCATATTTATAATGGTGATATTTCTGAAGTGTCGTGTGGGGGGCGTAATGATAAGTCCCTGGAAGCAGTAGCCTGAATCTGAAGTGTCGTGGGGGCGCGTAATGATAAGTCCCCGGAAGCAGTACTCTGTACTCCTGAGCTAGCCCCGGGCAGAGACGGGACCCACTATAAATATGAGCCATCAGATTTATCAGTTTCTAAATAAAACTCATCTTATTCATAAGTAGACGTATGTGTACCGGTAGCACATACAAAAGCATATGAATTGGATGAGTAACATAAAACAACTAAACAGTAATAATGTTAGGAACGTGTGATATTTGGTCTCTCCTTTGTTAAGGTCCTGGTACTCACATATCAGACCCGTGTAAGTTCTACAGAGTGCGAACTCTAGTATGGACTATCTGTGATGTGAGGCGCTAGTAGGGAGGCGATTGAAATATCAGACGGTACTGACTATTATTATTGGATAAATTAAAATGCTATACCTCTATATTTCTGTTATAGTGTTATGTTCTGAGTTGACACCCTGCCTTATGACATATGATATATGTGGCATAATGATTACTATTGACACACTCTAGTTCTGTTACCCTGAGGGCAACTCAAGTTGTATGAACTCAGATGATGGTGACATCGGTTATGTGGTATATAGATGAGGGTTTCCTTATTTGGATTATCCCCTCGATGTATCAACCCCATGAATCCATAATCTGAGCTTATAAAACTAGTTTTGCTCTATATTTATTGAGTGTTTAGTGTATTTATCATATGTTGCCATATTTTGTCGCATGTTTATGTGTATCCATGCTCTCTATACTGTTTTCCATGCATGTTTTCGATTCAGATTTACTGATATACATGTATTTACTTAATCTCAGATTTACTGTCATTTTTCTTATATGACTTGTCATTTACTGTACCTGCATGCCTGAACCACATCACTTGATCATGTACACGTGTGCCTGTTATGCACGCCATCTGGCTTTATCATATGTACTCCCTGGGGTTGCTAACAACCCTGGATTCTCATGTCCAGATCCTAGAGTCTGGACCGTGGCGGCCTTACTGTACTGTTGGCCCGAAAGCCCATCACTCTAGTTTTGATGATGATCAACTCATGTAGTTATGTTTACTAATGATCTTGTGTTTAATTAGTGACAGATTTATGATCAAGATCTTAGTAAGTGCATAGCTTCAACAAAGGATTTAAAGTCAAGTTTTTGAGCTAGCACGGTTTGATCCAAGAGCCATTAGATCGTGTTTGGACCAAGTCAAGAAGATGAGAAGGCTTCAAGTGAAGACTTCAAGAAGATGAAGACTTGTGTCTAGGTTTGTTTAGTAAGATTTTGTTTTTAGATAAAATGTAAAGGATAGAGCAGTTGGTGGATTGCTCAAGTATCATATACACACACACTCTTGATTTAGTTTTTCATAAAAGATTTCATTTTAGAAAAGTTGTTTTAAATATGGTTTTGGTTAAAATCTATATATACCTTATTTAGTGCTTAATGCCAAAAACATAGATATTTCACCATGTTTGTGTAGTGGATCATATCCATACACTCTATGCTTTAAATGAGTTTAGAATATCTTTTTTTTGTACTTGGTGAAGTTTGAAAAAACAAGTTTTGAAAAATCAAGTTTGGAAAAATACTGTTTTTCATTTGAGCCAAATTTCCATATTACAAAAATAGTCCAAATCATTTGTAACATGCCTTGATTTTGTGCAAGCATGTTTGTTTATCAAAGTATATTGGTAAAACTATTTTTGTAGATTTTTTAGTATTTTATGGGATTTTATGTGAGCCAAAAAGACCAAGTTTTTAATCCCTAACTTTTCTGTACTGGCTTCAGCCGGTCGACCGGACGGTCGACCGACGTGCACAGACGTGCACGCCAGTTCTGGCAGGAGGGCCGGCCGACCGATCTGGTCGACCGTCCAGAGAGTTCTGCTCTCTGGAAAGGACCGGCCGACTGTGCGGTCGACCGGACAGAGAGGTTGCTCTCTGTATCCTGGCTCGGCCGACCGACCGGTCGACCGATGGCTCAAACGGTCTGAAATATGACCGTTGGCCGGACGACCGGGCGGTCTTCTGACAGGTCTGACAGAACCCCAACGGCTAGTTTTTCTAGCCCTATAAATTTTGGGGTTGGGCATTGTTTTTCTACAAGATTTTTAGTGGACTTTGAGCCAGTTTTTCCCACTTGTTTAAAAGAGTTTTCTCCACTAAATTGAGAGCTACTACTTCCAATCGAAAGGGGAGTTTTTATCAAGAGTGTTAAAAGAGAATTTCTTGAGTTTTCCTCCTCCATTCTCATCCTTGTTTTCTCACACTACACTTGAGCCATCCATTGCTATATCTATCCATAGAGATTTGTTGTGAGAGGATTTTAGGTGATCAAGAGTTGTGATCACCAAAGTTCATCTTTGTTCTTTAAGAGGCGGACGGTTGTGTTCGCATTGTTTCGGGTCCTAGTGGGGACTCGGTGGTTTCGAGTTCGGGTGCGAACTCCTTGTTTGAGGTGCGGCCTCGGCAAGCTTGTGGGGCTTGCGGTGTGTACGGGCTAGAAAGTCTGAGAGCTTGTAGGTGTTGCGGCACCGAGTGATCCGATGGGATCGATTATAGTGGAAATCCTTCGTGTGTCCAAGGCGGGGATGTAGAGCTAGTGTGCTCGAACCTCGAAACAAATCCCTTGTGTTTGCGATTGTTCACTCTCTCTCTCTCTCTTTGCCTCTTGTTTATATCTTGCATGCTTCTATTATGTTTATCTTTACATGCTTGATATATATTGTGTGCTTATTTGATATACATGCTTGGGTTGTTTGCTAACACTTGTATTTAACCAAGAGAGCCAACGCGGCACCTCAACCCATATCTAGGGGAATCTAGAGGAGTTAGTCCAGAGCCCTTCACAGGGAATTCGGCTACACTCTTGTGTTATACGTGGTGTTTAGTTTAAGAGTTTAGTTTAGGTCATAATAGTTTGTACTTCCGCATTATTTGGCATTAAGTGACCATTAGATTATCCATCACCTATTCACCCCCTCTAGGTGATCCTTCATGTACTTGATCAGTGCGGCGCAGCGGGAGCGTGGATTAGCAGTTGCCTGTCTAGACCTCCTTCTTCCAGCCTCTCCTTGATCGGCTCGCGAGATTGTCATTTGCCACTCGTGAGTACTTTCTTGTATTTCATATTGTACATCCTACTTTTGTGCTTCTTAGTGATCATATATTCTTTAGATATTATATCATGTCTTGTGATAATTGTGTACTGGTGTTATTATTGCTGGATTGTTTATTACCACTGTGCTTCCGTACTCTGATTCCTGTCTGTAGTGATGCTTAGCGTATATACGTGAGGGTATTTCTAACCTGCGTATATACGTCACAGTAACGTCTTCGTACCCTCGGGATCGGGGCGTTACAGGGTGGTATCAGAGCCCAGGCTCTCACATCCTCGGTACAACCCATCGGCAAATTTATGGTAAAAGAAATTTGCAACTGGAATGCATGAGTCTTGATTATACAATCCAACTGCAAGTACAAAGTTATCTATTCCAACTTGATCGTCCTTCTCTTGATTCTTGAACCTCTTCCATCCTTTTCCATTTCCAGTTCCTTTCATTCTTGTACCAACTCAAGATATGGATAACTAGTAGGGTAGCAGCAAGACAGATATGGCTCGATATCATTATGTTCTGGTATTCTTTGACTCTGGTGCATCGCCTTATCTTATATTGGATGGTTTTTTATCCTCGCATTCTATTCTTGTATTTATGAATACATCACGGGGAAATCACACAGCAAGTGGAGTAGTCATCACTTATATAATCAGACAGACCGTATCATTACTTGAGGAGTGTCGGTATGGAACAGTATTCCAGATTCAAGGCTTCTGCCAGACAGAGTTATGGAGACAGCACTCGGGACTCATTTCGGTTATCATGATTTCATGATCGTGTTCTCAGAGCCACCAACTTTTGGCAGTTTTTATTGATTTGGTAGGCTATGGACCCCGCTAGCCTCGCCAAGTGAGGGTTGTGTTCTAGTCACCCGTGGACCTAACAAGGCGTGGGCTCCGCTGCACCCTGATGCTTATCATTTAGCGTTGTATTACCCGCTGGCTTTGCCGCATGAGCTCCGCCAAGTGCGAGCCTTGCAGAGCGTTTGCTCCACTGCACCCTAATGCTTAGCACCTGAGATGTGTTATGCGATGGCCTCACCTAGGCTTGGTTTCGTCAGTGGCTAGTCCCTTCAGTGCTTAGCACTCTAGTCGTTCCTCGGATTTCTTCCGCCTAGCATGTTTTCATGGATCCACTGGACAGGATTTTCTCGCTGTATCTGAGTTATAGCCATGATCCTTATGGACGATCCACTTGGCCAATCTTGCAGGGCCCAGATATCTTCTACATGTTTCATCTATAGTCGGGTTATCATTCAGAAGTCAGTCTTCAGAATTCTCCATGGTTATTCTATATTCTTTTTATGTCTTTCGGAGATTGCAACACCCAGTATTCAGAAATCCTTGATTGTCGGTCTTCTTTATTTATACTCAGTATTATCGGGTTTTCTTTATCTTTAGTATTCTGGTTTATTCTCAGAGAAGTAGTATGTATGCAGCATCGGTAATTCTACTACAGATTCTTTGTCAAGGACAGCTTCATGCTATGCGGGACTTTATATTATATTATGGATTTCAGCACTATGGATTTCTAGAGATTTTATCAGCTTTGCTTCGCAATCCGAAATGGCAGACATCAGGTCATTATTATTATGGCACCGTCAGAGGATATATATGGCAGAAGTGCAGAAACGTCTCAGTCTTGAGTTTATCAATCGATTGGTGGGAATTACCCTCAGTTACTCATATCTAATTGGTATAAATCCTCATTCCTATTCCTTTTGTGTTCATCTTCCCCTTATCGAAATTTCGAGGACGAAATTTTTGTAAGGTGGGTGGAATGTAACACTCCATTCCTGGAATACATATGTAGATACGTATTCTGATTTTTCTAACATATTTCTTTGATTTATCTTGTATTCGTATTTGTTTTATGACTATTGGTGTGATTGTTTTGTATTGGATTTGGATTCGTGGACTCGGAGTCAGCCCAGTCTGAACCGGGGACCCAAGCCTAGTGCATTACTCGAATTAACATTTCTAGTAATCCAATTTGATCAATTTCAATTTCAAACATTATTTTCCAATATTTTAGATTTTTCATGATTTTCTGAAATTTTTCAGAATTATTTGAAAAATCTCCAAAACCGGTGTCGATTGGCATCGTTGACTGATTCTCAGATTTTTAATTTTCAAATGGGACTGAATTTTCAAAAATAGCTTTCATATTGCTTCTTAGAATTTCATTTTCTATCTTAATTCATTTTTTGAGATTTTTCAGAATTTATCGAAAATCATCGGTTTTGTTGTCGACCAGTACCGCCAGAAGATTCTCAGATTTTTAATTTAAAATTTACATTGTATTTTTTGAATCAGATTTCACTGAGTATCTTAGAATAATATTTTCTATTTTTAAAAATTTTTCAGGATGATTCTGAAACAGTCAAATTTTCACCTTATTAAAATAATAATATAATTTACCGTTCTTTCTTTTCTTGCTTTTCCTTCTCCACTCCTATATTTATTACTCTCAGAATATTTTATTAATTTTATTATTTAATAAAATATTTATTTATTATTTTTTTTTACTATTTCTTTCCTTTTCTTTTATATTTTACTTTTTCCTTTCTTTTTCTTCTTTTCTTTTCTCTCCTCCACTCCACCTCCACTCCCACGCCACGCAGCCGCAGCTGCAGTAAGAGGCCAGAGAATGATGGGCTGAGCAACCCATCTCCCCACTTCATCCCCATTCATCATCTAAATTTCCATCTTCTCCATTAAATCCTCTCACTTCCTTCCTTCTCTTTTCAATTTACATTTCAATTTCATCTTAAACATTTCAACCAAACACCAAACCCACTAACGCACCGAATCATGGCCGCCGCCTCAACCTTCACCACCACCGTCATCGGCCACTCCTAGGCCGGCCAACCAACTCCCTAGCACCTCCTCTTCACACCACCACCTCCTTCACCTCCAACAACCTCCCACCACCTCCAATTTCAACCAAACCCATCTCACCTCCACTTTCATCTTCTCCAAAATTCACCACCACCACCACCAATTCCACCACTCCAATCACCCCATCACCACCTCCTCCTCCTCCTCTAACTCCCCATCACCACCAATCATCACCACCACCACCACAACCACCACCACCACCATCTACCACCACCAACAATCATCACCACCACCACCACAACCACCACTACCAAAACAATAACCACAACAACAAAACTACCCCCCAACTCCCATCCCCCTTAGGGCGCGCGCCGCCCCCACCACCTTCGGGGGCGCGCCGCCGCCCCTGGGCCGTCGGCGGCAACCGACCGGCCGCCAGCCGACACCCCTCCCCTCCTTCTTCTTTTTCCTTTCTTTCTTCTTTATTTCTTTCCTTCTTTCTTTTCATTTCTTTCTCTTTCTTCCCTAAATAAAACATACTTTTCTCTCCTTTCTTAAAATACCCCCCACCATTCCCTCAAATTACCTCCCTATAATTACACCCAATACCCCTTTCCTTTAAATCCTAATCATTTCAAAATACACCACATTCTCTCCTCTCTCTCCTTCCTATAACTTTCTCTCTCCTCTCCCTCTCCTCTCTCATTCCCTCTCTAATATTTATATAAATATTTAAAATATATATTTTAATATATAACTATGGGCTAGTGGATTTCTCATGCGGGTCGCCGAATTCTAGACTTTTAACCGGTATTTCACCCCGGTTTCAGGCGAATGCTTTTTAATACACTTAAAAATAAACGCTCTTGTATTTATATCATGGAATTGATATGTGGATATTTTAGCATGCCTAGCACTTGTTACCGTAGTTTTAATACATAATATCATGCTATGCGAGTTAATATATGATGTTGTACTCGGTATTTACCCGACCCTGGACAAGTTATACTTGACACGTGACATCTGACACCGACCCTAGACATGTTATACTTGATATACGATTTATGGCACCAGCACACGGTTTTACACCGGCACTTGGCATGTTACACTTGATATATGATTTATGACACCGGTACTCGGTATTTACACCGGTACTCAGAATTTACACCGGTACTTGGCATGTTACACTTGATATATGATATATGACACCGGTACTTGGTATTTACACCAGCATTCAGTATTTACACCAACCTTTGCCATGCTATATTTGACACCGACACTTGCCATGATATATTTGACACCAATAGTTGCCATGCTATATATGACACCAGCACCTTCCATGCTATATTTGACATATGATACCTGACATCGGTACTTGCCATGCTATATTTGACACTTGATATATGACACCAGTATTTGACATGCTATATTTGACACCTGATATATATAACACCTGATATCTAACACCTGGCACCTGTATTACTTGGCATATTCATGATTATTATGTGACCAGACATCTGACACTCCCGTACTCCTGTATCTCCTGAACTCCTGTACTCCTTAACTCCTGTACTCCTAAACCCCTGAAAAAGGGTGACTCCTGATATTATACTCCTGATATTATACTCCTGTTAATTCTCCTAGTTGGATGATCATGGTTATACTGTATACACTTGTGGATATTATCTTTGGGCAATATATATAATAAAAATACTCAACTTACACTGGGTGGGGGAAACTGATAGAAACCGATATGATGTCATATATATAATGGTTATATTTCTGAAGTGTCGTGTGGGGCGCGTAATGATAAGTCCCCGGAAGCAGTAGCCTAAATCTGAAGTGTCGTGTGGGGCGCGTAATGATAAGTCCCCGGAAGCAGTAGCTTGTACTCCTGAGCTAGTCCCGGGCAGAGACGGGACCCACTATAAATATGAGCCATCAGATTTATCAGTTTCTAAATAATAACTCATCTTATTCATAAGTAGATGTATGTGTACTGGTAGCACATACAAAAGCATATGAATCGGATGAATAACATAAAACAACCAAATAGTAATAATGTTAGGAACGTGTGATATTTGGTCTCTCCTTTGTTCGGATCCTGGTACTCACATATCAGACCCGGGTAAGTTCTATAGAGTGTGAACTCTAGTATGGACTATCAGTGATGTGATGCGCTAGTAGGGAGGCGATTGAAATATCAAACGGTACTGACTATTATTATTGGATAAATTAAAATGCTATACCTCTATATTTCAGTTATAGTGTTATGTTCTGTGTTGACACCCTGCCTTATGACATATGATATATGTGGCATAATGATTACTACTAATACACTCTTGTTCTGTTACCCTAATGGCAACTCAAGTTGTATGAACTCAGATGATGGTGACATCAGATATGTGGTATATAGATGAGAGTTTCCATGTTTGGATTATCCCCTCGACGTATCAACCCCATGAATCCATAATCTGAGCTTATACAACTAGTTTTCTTCATACTTATATTTATCGAGTGTTTAGTGTATTTATCACATGTTGCCATATTTTGTCGCATGTTTATGTGTACCTATGCTCTCTATACTATTTTCCATGCATGTTTTCCGTTTCAGATTTACTGATATACATGTATTTACTTGATCTCGGATTTACTGTCATTTTCCTTATATTACTTGTCATTTCCTGTACCGCATGCCTGGACCACATCACCTGATCATGTACACGTGTGCCTGTTATGCACGCCATCTAGCTTTATCATATGTACTCGCTGGGGTTGCTAACAACCCTGGATTCTCATATCCAGATCCTAGAGTCTGGACCGTGGCGGCCTTGCTGTACTTGATCAGAGCGGCGCAGCGGGAGCGTGGATTAGCAGTTGCCTGTTTAGACTTCCTTCTTCCAGCCTCTCCTTGATCGGCTCATGAGATTCTCATCTTGCCTCTCGTGAGTACTTTACTGTATTTCATATTGTACATCCTGCTTTTGTGCTTCTTAGTGATCATATGTTCTTCAGATATTATATCATATCTTGTGATAATTGTGTACTGGTGTTATTATTGCTGGATTGTTTATTGCCACTGTGCTTCCGTACTCTAATTCCTGTCTGTACTAATACTTAGCGTATATACGTGAGGGTATTTCCGACCGCGTATATACATCGCAGTAACGTCTTCGTACCCTCGGGATCGGGGCGTTACAGCAGTCCAGACCTCCTCGGTGCTTTGAGCTCATTGTTGGTGTACTGTTGAATCAGGAGAATAGTCATCTGATTTCGCCAATATACTGTTGAACTGATTGCAGAAGTAAAGACTGAACACAGGTCTTGTAGACGCAAAGGTCATGTTACCTTAGAGACGTAAACCTTGTCTGATATAGAAATGTGACTCTCTTTCATTGGAGAGACGCGAACATCAAAGTGGAGATACAGCTCTCACTTTGTTGAAGTGACGCAGACTTCGAGGTAGAGACGTGGACATCTCTTGGGTGAAGAGACGCAGCTCTGTTAAAATTGAGACTCGCGTTCTGGGTGCATTGCCATGTGTCTGGCAGAGTTTGAAGAGATGCTGTTCTCTTAAAATGCGAGATCCGCGTTCTGAGCGCGCTACCACGCGTCTGGCGATGATTGATCTTGAGATACAGCCACTTATCTTGGCCGATTACTATGTCTATAAAAAATAACAGTCTTTCAAGAGTCATCATTAGACTATTTTCTTCTTCGTTTGAACTTTGCGTCCAGAACTAACGAGCTTAAGAAAAGCTTCGAGCCTTTTCTTCCTTTTTCATCTTCTTCATAGAATTCACTGTCAAGATGGCCCCAAAGACCAAATCTGTGGCTTCATCCTTGAGCGCTATTGCTCCAGAGGTTCAAATGGAAGGTTCCTCTACGCAGGAGGCCCCCATTTCATGTAATAAGATCATCCGTATCTGGTTTTGCCATTAAAATACTTGAAGAGTTATCGTAACTCTTAAGCTTCTTCTAAGTTGAACCGCCAACGCGAGGCTCATGCTCGTATTTGATTTTTAGATGCGACTCTTGCACTAGTAGGCAAGACGCGGGTTTGACGACCTCCGCGTCTTTGTTTCATCAGCTTGAGTTTGTGTCTGTTTGTTGAATGCGGGCTTCATTGAGCCTTGCGTTTGATCCTAACACTTTGAGAATTTTCCTAAGTGGGAGAGTTCAGATGTGAACTTCATGTGAGCCTTGTGTCTTTGAGTTTAGACAAGGGTCTTACTGAGCTCCATGTCTCGGTCATTAGACGCAGTTCTGTCATTGACCCTTGCGTTTGATCCCAACACTTGGAGAATTTTTCTAGGTGGGGGTGTTCAGACGCGAACTTCATGTGAGCCTCGTGTCTCTGAGTTTAGACACAGTTTCACTGAGCTCCGCATTTTAGTCATTAGACGCAGTTCTGAGGTAAATCTTGCATTTGAGCTTCAATCACATTGACAACTCTCAGGTTACTGAATCTTGTGTGGTCCTTTTTGCAGTGCGATATTCTTCGAACCCTCTATCCAAAAAGTGTCATTTTGGCCATGTAGGTGGAGCCGATCCTAATCTTACATTCTGGGAGGCTACTAGCATCCCACGACACTCGCTACAGTTCCCCAGATACGGATTATAGCCCAGGCCTGGGTGAAGTCTTGGTACATGAAGAAGGTGTCTTTCGGAACACCAGATCTAGGGTTGCAATACCCTACAGTTATGAACAGCCATCTTTCTCAACTGTAGTAACCTCACCAGAACCAATGAAAGGATTAGTCCAATGGTCTGATAAAGAGGACGAAGACAGTGGGTATGCCTCTTCGGCAACAGTCAGCTCTATGCGAAAGGATAAAGTATCAGTGAATATGGCTGATAACGATAATAATGACCTTCATCGACAGTTGGAAGCTCAGGAGCAAACTTTCAAGACCCAGCAAGAAGCTTTGGACAACATTTAACAGATGCTCGCTCAACTCCTCAATAACCAGAATAATGATGATACCGAGAGTAACCATGATGAGGAAAAACATCTTAGCAATGAACAGCCAAGGACGGAGAAGTCAAAGGAGGGTCTTCTTTGGACGCAGAAGTTCTTAAAGGCATCCAAGCTCAAATCGCATCCCTAGCTCAGAGGGATGAACTAAAGAAAGTAGGGGCAGTCCGTCCTTACCCGCTGGAATGGGATTAAGTACCATACCTACCAAAGTTCAAACCACCAACGTTACATACGTACGATGGTAAGAGCTCGCCAAACCAGCACATATACTATTTTTGATCTCAGACCAGTAATGTTATAGACAATGATGCTATCATGGCTAAGCTATTCATTGGCACCTTAAAGGGGGTAGATTTGACTGGTTCCGAAGTCTCCCTCCGAGCTCTGTCAATTCCTGGATCGACCTAGAAACCCGATTTCTTTCTTGTTTCTATGAGGATGATATTGAGGTAACCATGGATAAGCTCCTCTCTACCGTACAGAAGAAGGGCGAATATGTCCATAATTACATTGAGCGGTTCAGAAACTTATCTCTAATGTGCCCAGCAGGGATGCCATTATCCATGCTCTTACAGACACACGCCACAGGCAAAGAAACGTACTGAGAGATGGCTAAACAGAGATTTATTCTCTTACTTCTAGGAATTCAGAGAACTGCTTCTCTAATCAGGGTGCTAATACCCTAATACCTTCCTTCCTCTCAAGGAATTTCCGGAACCAAGCGAGAAGGAATTCCTAATTGGAGGCAGTTTGAGAAGTAATAAGAAGGTTCTACCAACCTTCTGTTCTCCGATTCCTCGAACCAGGCGAGAAGGGAATCCCATCGATCGCATCGTCAAAGGGACTACATGGTCGCGCGATGACCAGATTCCTATCGGCACACTTCTCCAGAATCTCAGAGGAGATCTACTGTAATCTTTTTAGAATACTTGTAATTTAGCTCCTCGACCCCTTTTCGTAAGTTTTCCCCTTTTGCAAAAATCAATAGAAAACAAGATGGCGACTCCGCTGGGGATCAGCGCATCATGAGGAGCATCTTAACTACTGCTCCCCTTGAAAATTCTGACCGAAGAATCTATCGAAAGCCTGGCTTCATGTTTGGAGATGCAGCACCAGACAACGATCACCAGCTGCTAGCCGGAGAGGGCCAGTGGATTTTCAAATTGGATGGTAAGAAGTACTATCTCCCATCTAGTAAGCAGTATTTTTCCTTGTCCTTCTTTCAATGCGTGACGAGGGCTCGGAAGATGCAGTGGCAAGTGACTCGAACTACTGACTCCGTTCACATAGGGAAGTTGATAATTTCATCCCCGGGTTACACAAGGGCGGGTCCTCCTCGCTGCATATTGGGTCTCCATCTTGAGAATGTACTTCTAGACATCCCAGTAGGAGAAAATTCCACAGTGGCTCAGACCTTTGGAATACTTACAAAAAAAAGTGTCGAGGAGCTAAATTACAAGTAATTATTTTGCAATAAAAAGATTACAAGTAGATCTCCTTTGAGATATTGGAGAAGTGTGCTGTAGGAGTCTGGTCAGCGCGCGACCACTTTGTCCCTTTGACGATGCGATCGATCAGACAATCGGACTGCTGTCTGATGGGATTCTCTTCTCGCCTAGTTCGGGGAATCGGAGAACAGAAGGTTGGTAGAACCCTCTTGTTACTTCTCAAACTGCCTCCACTTGGAAATTCCTTCTCGTCTGGTTCTAGAGATTCCTTGAGAGGGAGGAAGATTTTAGAGTATTAGCACCCTGATTAGAGAAGCAGTTCTCTGAATTCTTGGAAGCAAGAGAATAGGTCTCCGTTTAGCCATCTCTCTCTGTTTTTCAGCCTCTCTGCCTATGCGCCTGTTTTTTGAGTCGGTTTCTTATTTTCCATTGATTTTTACAAAAGGGAAAAACTTACAAAAAGGGGTCGAGGAGCTAAATTATAAGTATTCTAAAAAGATTACAAGTAGATCTCCTCTGAGATTCTGGAGAAGTGTGCCGAGAGGAGTCTAGTCATCGCGCGATCACTTTGTCCCTTTGACGATGCGATCGATGGGATTCCCTTCTCGCCTGGTTCAGGGAATCGGAGAACAGAAGGTTGGTAGAACCTTCTTTTTACTTCTCAAACTACCTCCACTTGAGAATTCCTTCTCGCCTGGTTCCAAAAATTCCTTGAGAGGAAGGAAGGTATTAGGGTATTAGCACCCTGATTAGAAAAGCAGTTCTCTGAATTCTTGGAAGCAAGAGAATAGATCTATGTTTAGCCGTCTCTCAGTGCGCCTCTTTGCCTGTGCGCGTGTGTCTGTGTGTACCCCTGGCAAGCTATTTATAGGGAGAGCAGGGGTATAATTGTCCCTTGAAAATCTAGAAACAAATTGAGTCAATCTGTTTAAATGTAGAAAGTAGCCTTGCTGCGAGGCTAGGATCAGCTTCTGCGAAGTTAGAAATAGCAGGTAGCGTCGATCTCCTGATCTGTTTTAATTCTTTCCAAATAATTGAAAGATCTCCCGGATCTCCTTACTTGTTTTAGGAGTCAAGAGATTATGGCAAGCAACTGCCAAATTTGATCTCAGATTTGATCTTGATTAGACTTGATCTTGAATAGATTTGATTTCATCTAAAATTTAATTGGTCAGAGGTTGACCATAATAGACCCACAGCGGAGCTGTCGCGTCGAGCTCATGTGGATCTAGAAGGAGCATCTGGCGAAGTTAGAAGAAAGTACTTCAGTGGAGCTGGATAAACATCTGTGGCGAAGCTACCATCCTTCTGCGCGGTTGTGTGTGCTTCGAGCGAAGATAACTCTCTGCGGAGTTAACTGAGCACTTCAGGCCAAGCTGTGAGTTAGCTCTCCGATAGAGTTTTGAACAGTTCCAAGGCAAAGTTGGATAAACTTAGCCTCTCAAGTGAGGCTATCCCCTTGGGCTCATTTGATGCTAAGTGTTAAGCTAACCTAGCATCTTAGACTTGCTTAGGTCTCTTCAAAGACAATCTGGGCTTACTGTCTGCTTCACTGGATCAGTAGAGTCCAAGTTGCTGATTTGTCCCTGGGAGATGGGTACAGAACTGGTCGTCATCTTGTCTATCACTTATCTTTTGTAAATGACAACAAGTTTAGACATTGTTCAGGCCAGTCAGGAATCTTATCCTTTTTAGAGTGTCAACAAGACCCCCTTCAAAGTTTTCGTAAGTCTACAATGGAATGGTTCAGACTTCGAAATACTTTGAATTACTTTGATTGATGGTATGTGAAGTACGAACGTCGCCATAGTGGTTGAGTTCAGCTTCGGTTTCAATCCTACTTCAGGATTAGAATAAGTTCATTGAGGAATCGTGCAGATTCGCTATTTTGGGTAGGTTCGCGCCTGGGTGGCTTGACGTTCGAGCCTCCCAAAGTAGATTCGCTTTAATTGGTCTTGGAACGTCGTTCCTTTCCCGAAGCTAACTGCTTTCGGCTAGTTACGAGAAGGATTGCCCCTTTTTTGAGGTTAGATTAACCTCTCTTGCATTAACGAGGAAGATAATTGCTTCAGTGTGCATTTTTGAGGGAGACTATTCCTTCCTCAAGGCTTAGTAAATGCCTTAAATTCGCTTGTGTCTCTAAGCTTGAAGTAGCGGCGGTGCGATCAGGCCATGAGGCCGATAAATAGGACACTTGAGGTCCTCTGCAGAGAAGTAATCTGTTCATGATATCTCCTTATTGTTTAGAGAAATATACTCAGATCTCCGAAATAGTGGGGGTGCCCACTCTGGTCATTAACCGGCCAAGAGCTAGTGAGTCTCGGTCATCTAGAGACTTTAGCAATGGACAAATGACTTTAGGGAGTTTTTCTCCTTTAATTTAGCTTTATCAGCTGGCTCAGGGATTGATTTCCCTTGTTCTTCATTTTGTATCTAACTGATTTGAATCTGTTGAATCTGCCTGTTAAGTTCGCCACATAGGCAAGCATTGGGACTTAGTTTCTTCAAGGTTGAGCCAGTCTTGCCATATAGGTGGGTCAAGACTGCATCCCTCTGGATCAGTCTGGCTTAGCTATATAGGCGAGGCTAGGACTTAGCTCTTTTAACGCTAAGACTTGGCTTATGCTGAGTTAGCCCATCATCACTGTACAAGCGAGGCTATCCTCTGCTTAACTGAAATCCATCCTTAAAGCGCAACTGGATCGGCTATAAATTGATTCGCCTAAAGAATTTGACTTAGCGTACCATGCTTGCATTTTTCTTTGCTTTACTACTAACCTGTTTTCCATCTTCCGTTGCAGTGAATTGTGGTTGCCAATCTTTCATCTTAATGAAAGAGACCAGAAACTTGTCTCTTGATTTTCCAGTTGAAATTTTAATCCAAAGCAGGAGGAACAAACTGGGGCAGCTGATGCGTGTTCCCAGAAGAGGTTGGCAGTCGCTTATCCGAGATGATCCACTTCGAGAAGGGGTTTGTAGTCACTTATCCAAGATGATCCACTTTGGGAAAGCGGACGTCACCTGTAAGGTCTCGGATCTTTCCTTTGCCAATTTTAATCAGAGAAGATCTGGCTTTCTGGTGGCAACTAGTCCTTTGTCAATTTTCATCAAAGAAGATCCAGCTTCTTGATGGCAAAATCTGCCATTATGCGAAGGATTACGGCCTTGTGCAGGAGGAAAGCCTTTCGTGTCTAGTTAGTTTGGCTTGGAAGTAGATAGGACCACTTGTATGCCTTTGGAGCAATGATTCGGTTGTACGAACCACTTTGATGTAGCGCCAATGTATCTTCCCTTTTGAATCAATAAAAGTTTATTTTGTACTGTTTATCTGCTTTAATTTCCCTTCTTTTTGATTCGAGAACACCTAAGGTGGACCAACTTAGGCAAGTCTTTCCCCTAGGAGGAAATGAGAACTCTCAGTCGAGCTAGTTTCCAGCGAAGCTAAAAACAGATTTCCAAATAAGTCAGGAGCCAGTTTTTGATGAAGCTAGCACGGAATTTCCGCGAAACTAGAGATGTGCTTTTAGCGGAGCTAAGGTATGTTTCTTAGCAAAGTTATTCAAGTGTCGCGCTAAGTCAAAACTGGACTCACTGCGGAGTTAGCCCTTAGTGGGGCTGAAGTAACGCTTCTTGGGAAGGCGCTTTAGGTGCCGTTTCAAATTAATTTGAAACGACTGCCTGCGCTCCTTTCAAGGAGACGACATTTAGGCAATCATCAGCCTATAAAAGCCTAATCGGGCTGAAGGAGAAGGCACCACTTCTCTTTTAATTTTCAGAGCACTCTGACTCTTTTCTTCTTCTTCCTCCTTCATTTGGAATTTCAAGAACTTCTTCTTCAGTTCTTCGATGGCTCCCAAAAGACGGGCAGGAAAAAAGGTAGCAACCTCTATGACGGAGGGTCCTTCTCCTCCTCTAGTCATCGAATGACCTATCGCGGGTAGGGATCTTTTCCTTTTGATCAGAGATTTTCATCTCTCTTTTAAAGCCAATTTTGGCTATCTTCCGATGAATCCAGAGCGATTAATCATGATCTCGTGATCTTAGGGAGTTCAATTCCCTGAATTTCCCTGATTTCTTGATTGGGAATCTTAGAACCGAAGGGTCTTTTCTTCAAGCTTCCGGGCGAATCTATCCCTTAGGCGGTTCACATCCTGTTGGATGATAGGATGCAAAGTTAGCCTTTGAAGCGCTGTTGGAAAAGGACTTTAATGCTCTCAAAATAATTTTTAAGCAGCGGTACTCTTCTGGCGAAGTTAGCTCTTGGGGCTCCTTCGCGTTGAGCCCAAGCTTTCAGAGCGAAGCTAATACTTAGATATTTTCCTGCATCCTGCCTTCATGTGGAGTGCGGAACTAAGCTGCAGCTGCGAAGCTAAGCTTCGGGGTGAAGCTATTGTTAGGCCAGCTTCGCTCTCCGAGCGAAGCTATGCCTTAACAAAAATTGCATTCATGTTTTAGCTCTCCTTCGGCCGATGAACTAATCATAGTTTCTCCTTATTTTTGCAGTGCACTATACTCCTGGTCCTCTAAACAGTCTCTTTGGCACAGCCAGGGGGCTAGATGGCAACGTCAGCCTGTAGTTTCAAGGGCAGGCTTCACTATTCAGCGAGCAAAGTGCTCCTGCTCGGGATGCACTTATTCACGCTGGGGATCAGCGCACCATGAGAAGCATCTTAACTACTACTCCCCTTGAAGATTCCAACCGAAGAATCTATCGAAAGCCCAGCTTCTTGTTCGGAGATGCAGCACCAGATAACGATCACCAGCTGCTAGCCAGAGAGAGGCAGTGAATTTTCAAATTGGATGGTGAGAAGTACTATCTCCCATCTAGCAAGCGGCATTTTTCCTTGTCCTTCTTTCAATGTGTGACGAGGGCTCAGAAGATGCAGTGGCAAGTGACTCAGACTACGGACTCCGTTCACGTGGGGAAGTTGATAGCTCCGTCCCCTGGTTATACGAGGGCGGGTCCTCCTCGCTGCATATTGGGTCTCCACCATGCGAATGTACTTCTAGACATCCCAGTGGGAAAAAATCCCGCGGTGGCTCAGACCTTTGAAAATAATTCTTTAAGGTTGTGGCAATTATCCAACCACTGATTTCAGGACTCCGGGGTGGATTCACCCTCCCAAGGCATAGTGGAGGGACTTGACTCTATATGTCCTTGCTCATTTTGAGGAGGATCTGAAGAGGCTGGGTCTTTACGAGGCCATCAGGGTGACTTGTTATGGCATTCAAATGAGCATAGCGAACTTCTACGCCATCTTTGAGTTGTACTGCCCGGCTACAGGGACCTTCTTCACTCCTTTTGGTGAATTGGGCATGGCTCTGCACGAGATGTGAAAAATCTCTGCTCTGCCTTTGGGGCCTCTCCCATATGAAGAATATTTCCCATGCGAGGCGGAATTGGCACTTCTGGAGATGCAGGAGCCCGCCTTGTTTGAGACTTATCGGGAATTGATGTGCCACCTTTACATTTGCTCTAGCATGCAAGGAGCAATAAGGGAGCTTCATGCAATTTGAAGAGCTGGGGAAATTATTTGTTCCCCGACATGGAAGGTACTCCTGAAGCAGCTCATTGTGGAGTTGTAGATGAACACTTCTTTCGCCGGATACAAGAGCACTCTAAGGGGATTTGATTCTGAAAGAAGATGACGCACCCTATGAGAAAGGTGATATTCTTTGGAGTTTCCACCACCAGGATCGTCGACCGACGTCCCGGAAGGCACTTCTGGCTGGTTTTCTAACGGTTTGGTTGAAGAGATGTGTGGTGCCGTCTTCGTCTGGCGATGTCATTCATCCGACTATCTTATTACTGCCGTTCATCTAGTCTATGGTCGTTCTCTTGGACTTCTTCCAGCCATGGTGTGCTGTATTCAAAGAGGCCTTCGTGGATTGGCAGAGGCTTTTTGTAGGCCACCAATAATGAAGCGGGAAAAGGGAACTATCTTACCTGGCGATGGACCAAACCCCAGAATAGGTTTGCCATATACTTATTTGATGGCTTGGTTCGCCCTTCACTGCCCTTCCATTATCCAAGTCAGAGAGGAGCCCCCATAAGGTGTTCGCATGGCGCTTCTCCATCGGTTCGAGGGGTGTTCGTGGTCAAAGACTTATTTGGCTGCGATCCGTAAACTGCTGTGCCGTCATGACGTTTATAGCCTTTTCTAATGCTTTCCCTACATTCGGGACGCAAGCTATGGTGAAGAATTCAAGGATGTAGGGGAAGGGCAGACATCATTGAGTCGGAGAGTCTTCGAGTGGCTGGTTAGCATCCGGCCATCACATTTGTTGCATAGAAGTGGGGACACCTGTTACCTGGAGCCCTATGTTCCGAATCAGTTTGCCCGTTAGTTTGGGTATGACCAACTATATGTAGGCAATCCAAATAGCAGTCTGGCCTTTATAGGGAGCCTCATCGATGGAGCTCGTGCCTGGCGGTTCTTCATTGTTGGCTGTACTGAGGCGCGACAGTGCACGCCGCTAAGGACTCCGAACCTTCTGACGACCTTGAGATTCTGCCAGTGGTATAGAACTTCAAACTCCACACCCACTAGATTTTTCTAATAATTCCTTTGGTGTGAAGTTAATCTCTCAGCGCTTGAAGCGAAAGATCACTGAGAAGAGCGAGGGTAAGAGGGTCCACGTTCCAGGCCTCGGGGAATTCATTGCCGTTGATGATAGCGAAGCCTCAGATGCAGGAAGTCCTCGCTTTGAAGCTGATACGAGTGCTGAGGCTCCAACAGCTACTTCTGGTGGGGTAGGCACGGCCCAATTGGAACATGTTGATGTGGAAGAAGTGGAGGAAGAAGATGCTAACGTCCACTTCAAGTGAAAGCGGGAAGGTGGATCTCGTAGGAAGAGGGTAGTGAAGAAGCTTCGTCGCTACGCTCCTACGGTTATTGCAGAGGGCAAATTATCTGCAGCGCCTCCTCCTCCTGCTCCATTAATCATTAGGTTGTCGGCTCCTAGGCAGACTACTGGTAAAGCTGCTCCGGACCCGGGTAACATCAGCTCCGTTTTTGTAATATGCTTCTTATGTGTTCCATATAGCTCATTGTTTACTTTATGATTCAGGAACTTAGGCGGTGAGAAGCCCGAGAGCTGAGGCTACCGGAGAGTAAGGAGAGCATTATGATCCCTTGTTCACTTATAGGGAAGTTAATAAAGCTGGCTATTTTGCCGTCTCGGAAGAGTCTGGAGGTGATGCGGCCGATGTAGGTCCTTCGGGTGCCGGGACTTTAAAAGGAAGTCCCGTAGCTTCTAGATCTTTTGGGTGGACTACGGAGGGTTCGGCAAGTGAAGGTGGGCTGGCCATTCATGTTGATTTTACCAAAGATTTTCTAATGGAGCCAACAGGGATTGATGCAGCCGTCAAGACGATTGAGGCGACATCATCTTTTGGTAGTGTTTTGACCTTTTGACTCCTGCTATTTATTATGCCTTGCTTAAACAAAGTCTTGCTGCAGGTGTTCCACCTCTGGGTGCATCGACTTCAAGAGAGCCAACCAATCTTCCTGAGGGAACCAGGGGTGAAGTAAGTACTTCGACCGTGGTGGATGCTGCCGAGTTGGATGCTTTGTATCACGGGTTGGCCTCTTATCAGTCTGAACCAGCCAGAGAAAATGAAATTAAGGGAACTATAGTCATGGAACCAACCTCACTTCCAACTATAGCAGTGAGTGAGATGCCATCGGTTTCGCCAGTGCTGCCTATCTTGCCAGACGCAGAGCTGAAGGTGATTAGTAGTCCTACTTCTCCAACATTGGTAGTTGAGCCAGCTCTCCCGAAAATAGTCACTAGTCCTATCTCGATTGTGGCTAGTGTACTAGTTTCAATGAGAACTCCTCTGAGATCACCGACGACCCCTCATGTTGCTACAGCCAGTGCTTCTATTATTTCCTCCATAATTACACCAGTGAAGCCAGTGGAAACTCTGTCTTCAGGGGCTGCTCGTTTGCCTGGAGTAATTGAGGTCGAGAATGAATTCATTGCTGAGTTAGTCGATAGCTTTTATAAGAGCTTAAAGCGATACATTGCTTTGGTCTTGAAGGGCTCAACTACCTCATTTTCTGCTCTAAAGGTGGTCCTCTCCCAAGCATTGACAGTATCTGAGACTTTGAAGGGGATGATCAGGCTGCCACATTGGATCTTCTGGTGGACAGACTCGAGAGGGATGTGGACGAATGGCGCCGTCTTAGCCATTCAGATCTGAAGTCTTCAGTTAATGAACAGCTTGCGCATCTTACTGCTCAGATGCATGAAGCTCATCTCGCTGCTCAAGAAGCTGCTAAGGCAATTTCTTCTAATTTGAAATCCTTAGAGACAAGAAAAGTAGAGCTCGGGGATGCCATAGACGCTTCTAGCAATGCTCTTCTTGACGCTGAGGATAAAATTGAAAAGGCCAGGAAATGATCAGGAAGGCTAATCTTCTTTTGTCCAAGGCTGATCTAGTGCGTCTTAAAGAGACTGCTCGGCTTGAACAGCTTAAAGCCCAGAATGATGAAGTCTTGTGGCAGGAGCTAGCATAGAGGGCAACCTTGGTTGAAATTGAAGCTCGCTTGACCCAGACAGCGAGCTTTAATGAGGCCGAGTTGAGGTCACAGGTGCTTATCAGGGCTGCTGAAGAGAGGAAGACTAGGCTGGCCACTCTTGAAGAACGGATCAAGTCATATGAAGCGCCGTTGTAGCTTGTAATCTGTGCATTCATGTATCCCTCTTTTGGAATTAATAAAAAGTGATTTTATTTTGACTCGCCCGTTGCATTTCCAACTTGTTTTATCTTTTGAATTCTTGCTTTCAAGTTGCATTGCAGCTCTTAAAAGAAAATGGAATAATGATATAACTAATCTAATCATCGGTGATAAGCCGAGAGAGTTAGTCATACATTTGAGAAAATAGTCCTTACTGGACAAAAAGATGAGACCTGGCTATCTGCCGGTTCAGAGGTTGCAATGACATAAACGATTAAGATGCCACCAAGCTCAAAATTATCATATGGTGACAAAGAAATAGTCCTTACCGGACTAAAAGATGAGACTTGGCTATCTGTCGGTTCAGAGGTCGCAATGACGTAACCGATTGAGAAGCCACCAAGCTCAAAATTTTGTCGTATGATGACAAAGAAATAGTCCTTGCTGGACTGAAAGATGAGACTTGACTATCTGCCGGTTCAGAGGTCGCAATGACATAACCGATTGAGAAGCCACCAAGCTCAAAATTTTGTCATATGATGACAAAGAAATAGTCCTTGCAGGACTGAAAGATGAGCTTGGCTATCTGCCGGTTTAGAGGTCGCAATGACGTAACCGATTGAGAAGCCACCAAGCTCAAAATTTTATCGTATGATGACAAAAGTAGTTCTTGCCAGACTGAAAGATGAGACTTGGCTATCTGCCGGTTCAGAGGTCACAATGACGTAACCGATTGAGAAGCCATGAAGCTCAAAATTTTGTTAGACTTGGAAAAAAATTGTCAGAGGTATATTGTTAATGTAACCATCGAAGAAGTCTACTAAAAACTGAGTGGGACTCAGAAACTTGCTGGGGAGCTAGGAAATGAATCCCATAAAAGATCACTATCATAGGTTTAATGTTAACTTAACAGCGAAATAGATGCCAGAGGTGTAATGTTAAATATAGCATGGAAAGGTCTTGTGAAATGGATGTCAGAGGTGTAGTGTTAAACATAGCATGAAAGGTCTCGTTCTCACTGAGAAAATCGAGGAGATCACTGTCATAGGTTTAATGTTAACTTAACAGCAAAATGGATGTCAGAGGTGTAGTGTTAAACATAGCATGGAAAGGTCTCGTTCTCACTGAGAAAATCGAGGAGATCACTGTCATAGGTTTAATGTTAACTTAACAGCGAAATTGATGCCAGAGTTGTAGTGTTAAACATAGCATGGAAAGGTCTCGTTTTCATTGAGAAAATCAAGGAGATCACTGTCATAGGTTTAATGTTAACTTAACAGCGAAATAGATGCCAGAGGTGTAGTATTAAACATAGCATAAAAAGGTCTCATTTTTACTGCAAAAATCGAGGAGATCACTATCATAGGTTTAATGTTAACTTAACAGCGAAATGGATGGAAAGATCTCGTTTTCACTGAGAAAATCGAGGGATCACTGTCATAGGTTTAATGTTAACTTAACAGTGAAATGGATTTGCGGTATGAGAGATATTGGTCAAAAGGGTAGTATTAACTTGACCGAGTGATTCATTTACTACTAGAGGTGTTTGAACATAGCAGTAATTCGAGTGGATCGGTTGTTCTATGTATGTGGTCTTACCATTTCACAGATGAGAATTGGTAAGTGATTTTGGAGAGGGAATCAAACGGGAATAGGTCCCTTAGGATTTTTAGCAAATCCTCAGCTGTCAACGGGTTTGATATGCCTTTACCAATTACCGTTTGAGTCGGGCTAGCCATGCTATCCCCTCAGCATGATGAGTTGTCGAGAACTTATGTTGGGCTTAAAGGCCAACATTTTCCTCTATCCTTAACCGTTAAAGGTGTTGGATCATTCAGTTACTGTATTCCTAACCTCAATTCTTCTTTGAGATAACCAGTGTACGTACGATCGGCTCTATACTGGTTTACGGTCGTATGATCTCGTTTGGAGGAAGAGAGCGGCGCTCCTTCTGCATATCTTGGATTCAAAGGTCTTGATCAGAGGTGTAATGTTAACTTGATCATGAGAAGGATCCTTAATTAAGAATAATACTTCTTTAAGAACTTGCCGTTGATCGACATCATGAGTAAATCACCATCTGAAGTCATAAGGCGGTATGCCCCGTTTGAATAGACTGTTTCTATTACAAACGGTCCCTCCTATTTGGGCTGAAATTTGTCTTTGGTTTTGTGTGTCATGATCATTGGTCGTCTGACGGCTAAAACCAAATCTCCTTTCTAGAAGACTCTTTGTTTGACCTTCTTATTGAAGGCTTTTGAGATCTGAGCTTGATACAACTCAATGTGCTGCTGAGCTTGTAACCGCTTCTCATCTAAAGCTTCGAGCTCTTGAAGACGCAACCGATCATTGTCCTCTGATGTGATCTAGTGATCAAAGCGACTCGTAATGACAGCATCTGGATTTTCAACTGTAGGACTGCTTCACACCCGTACACCAGGGAAAAAGGTGTATTACCTGTCTGAGTCCGAACCATCGTTCGGTAGGCCCAAGACATTCACTAAGCTTCTCATTCCAATCTCGCTTATTCGAGGAGACAAACTTTTTGAGTAACTTAATGATTGTCTTGTTGAATACTTCCACCAAACCATTAGCTGTGGGATTATAAGCAGCTGAAGCCACATTCTGAATTCGGTAATTATCACAGAACCGATAGAGTACCTAGCTTATGACTGGGGCCGTTATCATGATGATCTGCCTAGGGACACCGAATCGATGGATGTCATGGTGTTTGATGAAATTAACCACGTTGGAATTTTGACTTCAACCTGTGGTATGGCTTCTGCCCACTTTGAAAAGTAATCGGTTATTACCAGGATAAACCGGTGTACTTTTATCAAAAAGGGACTGATTCGCCCTACGACATCGATTCCCCATGTTTCAAATGGCCATGAAGCAACAGTTGGGTGGAGAACTCCAGAGGCTGGTGTATGAAGTCTGCATGAATTTGGCATGCTTTACACCTTCGTGCATATTGGATGGCATCAGCTATCATGGTTGGCCAATAATATCCAAGCCTATGCAATCTGTCTTTAAGTTTTAGACCTGGCTGATGAGCTCCGCATATGCCGTCGTGTGCTTTTTTAAGCAGTTCTTGTCTCTGAATTAGAAAGTCAACAAAGGAGGACACCGTCGTATGAACGACGGTAAAGTATCTTTAGAGTTGGATCATAGTAAAAACGGGGAGACCTTCGTCTGATAGATGCCGCTTCTTTAGCATTATCTGGCAGCAGACCATGTAGAGCATAGTCAATGAAAGGAAATTGCCAATCTCTCGGCTCAAGATCCGTCGAGATATTATAGACCTCTCTGGTTCTTAACATATGTTTAGTGCAGACAAGGTGTCGAGTCGCCACTGTAAGGTGATACTCGGTGTCGACTGGCAAGGCTAGCATTATTGCTAATGCAGTAAGAGCATCTGCCTTAGTATTCTGAGATCAAGATATGTGCCCGATGTAAATGCCATCAAACAGATTAGCCATTTCGATGACCGCGTGATAATAAGGTACCAAATCCTCGTGACGGACCTTATATTCACCTTTAACCTAATTGATAATCAATTTTGAATCGCCGTAAGCTTCAAGGTAGTGTATCCCCATTCCGTGGGCGAGCTGAAGACCAATAAGTAGAACATTATATTTCGCTACATTGTTGGAGCATGATTCTGTCAGAGAAAATGCTCTAGGAAGGACGTGATTTTCCGGAGAGATAAACACAACCCCCACGCTTGCAATGATCCTACCTTTAGGGTCTATTCGTGATGCTCCATCGAAGAACATCTGCCAAACTTCATCCTCTGAAGTTACATTGGATTCGAAGACTTCATCTGGAATATCTTCATGAAGTTTGAGTTTTCCGAATCAGCTAAGCAGCCAAGAACTATGCAAGGGCCTGGCCTTTAACCGCTTTTTGAGGGATAAAGAGCATGTCGTATTGAGACAAAAGAAGCGCCTATTTAGCTAATCTTTAATTCAATGATCCTGACTTTGTCATGAGAAGACACAAAGGATTCACTCTAGAAATGACATGTATAGTTTGGCAACCAAATAATGTCGTGTCTTCTGAACGGCAAAGACAAGAGCTAAGCACTCATTCTTAATAGGATTATAGCGAGATTCCGCCCTATCAGAGTCCTGCTCAAATAATAAATGGTCTGTTCGTGACCATTGTCGTCTTTTTGAGCAAGCAGGGCACCAAGAGAATGGTCCATAGCTGTCACATAAAGCAAGAATGGTTTCCCTGATGTGAGAGCTACCAAGACTGGAGGTTTTATGAGATATCTCTTGATATCCTCGCAAGCTTCCTGACAAGCTTGATCCCATACAAAGGAAACACCTTTTTCATAAGTCGGGTGAATAGTTGACAGTGGCTTGAGAGATTTGCAATGAATCTTCTAATATTAGCCAGTCTACCTTGCAAGCCTTTAAGCTCTTTGAGATTCATCGATGGATGTATGCTCTGAATGGTTTTGACTTTAACTGGGTCAAGATGAATTCCTTTTGACGTAACAATAAACCCAAGGAACTTGTTACTCAAAACTCCCAAGAAGGATTTTGTCAGATTCATCTTCAACTGATGAGCCCGCATTATGTCGAACATTGTTCTCAAGTCACGAAGATGGTCATTCTTATTGCGGCTTTTGACAGCATAATCGTCGATATAGCATTCTACCATTTTTCAGAGATGATCACGAAAAATTGTGTTCATTGGCCCACTGATAGGTTGCTCCGGCGTTCTTTAGTCTGAAGGGTATCACAGTGTAGCAGTATACCCCCATGGTGTTCGAAACGAAGTATGATTCTCGTCATCGGGATACATCTTAATTTGATTGTACCCTGAAAAGCCGTCCATGAAAGACATTCTTTCGAATCCACAGGTATTGTCAATCATGATATCGGTGATGGGCAGTGGGAATTTGCCTTTAGGACAAGCTGTGTTGAGATTGCGGTAGTCAAACAGATCCGTATTTCCCATTCTTCTTGAGAACGGGAACGATATTAGCAACCCAATCTGGATGTTGTTCGTCCTGTATGAAACCACATGCAATGAGCTTATGAACTTTGACTTCAATAGCCTCCATAATGTTCTATGAAATCGGCGTTGCTGCTGCTTGACTGGCTTGGCATCAGGTTTGATGTTCAGACGATGCATGGCTACTTGTGGATCAAGTCTGAAAAGCTTCTGACTTCCGTTTGCTTGTTAAGAATTCCCGCAAGTCAGACCCGATTGGGCCTAACCGATCCAGCGTAGAGGTTCTGTTGGATTGCGCATAGGATGACGTCCTGTTCTTTTTATCATTGCAAAGATAATTAGCACTAAATAGTGCTTTAGCCCTAACTTCACGGCTAAGAACCCTGGGAATGTCCTTAGGTTCTGAAAATGCATAAGCACCGCTATCAACAATTAGGAACGATCCTTTAGCTCCACTGCTAAGGGCGAGCTTAGTGCTTGATGAACTGGGTAGCGAAGTACGCTGTGTTATCCGCTATGTTGCTGCAAACATCCTATGTACCCTGAGGTACTGTGTTTGGCACATCGTCAATAGCTTTGCTCATAAGAACGAGGCTGGCACGAGGAGTTACTGTTCCTGAATTAGGCGAAGGCATCATTGCGGTTGTAACTTCGTGGCTGACAGTCTCGTCGAAGCAGGCAGGCATCTTATCTTTTTCTTCGCGAGAGAGACGAACTTGTGGCATAGCTACGCCTGAGGCTTCATACAATGCCTTCTTCTTTGGCCTCCACATATACTTTGAAAGAGGAGACTTAGGTTCACAGGCAACCTGACTAGCTACACGCGAGGCTGGGAGGTGTTGGAAGGATTCTGCTTCCAGTTTCTGCTCCGAAACCTTGGCCATTGAGACCTTTCTGTGCTTTCATGCACAGAGCGTTGAACCACCCCCAGAGGGAGCCCTTTGAATTTCCCTTGGTCAAAGTGAACGACTAGGTTTTCGAAGGTGACAGGTTAAAGATTCTGACCCTTGCATTGCGGGCCTGCTTCCTTGTTGCGCCAGAGGACCGTGGCAGGCTCGCAGAGAGCTTCATCTGTCTCCATAGAGACATGCTTCGAAGATTTGGCCAGAGGGGCTCTAGCCACACCGGCTTTCTTGAATTAGAAGTAGACCCGAAGGTTTGTTCGTCGCCTTGCGATACTTGATTCTCAACAGTGGAGAATTCAATCCCCAGCGGAGTCGCCATCCTGTTTTTCATTGATTTTGCAAAGGAGGGAAAACTTACAAAAAAAAGGGTCAAGGAGCTAAATTACGAGTAATTCTTTTGAAATAAAAAGATTACAAGTAGATCTCTTTTGAGATTCTAGAGAAGTGTGCCGGTAGGAGTCTGGTCAGCGCGCGAGCACTTGTCCCTTTGACGATGTGATCGATCAGACAATCAGACTGCTGCCTGATGGGATTCCCTTCTCGCCTGGTTCGGGGAATCGGAGAACAAAAAGTTGGTAGAACCCTCTTGTTACTTTTTCAAACTGCCTCCACTTGGGAATTCCTTCTCGCCTGGTTCTGGATAATCCTTGAGAGGAAGGAAGATCTTAGGGTATTAGCACCCTGATTAGAGAAGCAGTTCTTTGAATTCTTGAAAGCAAGAGAATAGGTCTCTGTTTAGCTATCTCTCTCTGTTTTTCAGCCTCTTTGCCAGTGCGCGTGTTTTTTGAGTCGCCATCTTGTTTTCTATTGATTTTTGCAAAAGGGAAAAACTTACAAAAAAGTGATCGAGGAGCTAAATTAAAAGTATTCTAAAAAGATTACAAGTAGATCTCCCTGAGATTCTGGAGAAGTGTGCCGATAGGAGTCTGGTTAGTGCGCGACCACTTTGTCACTCTGACGATGCGATCGATGGGATTCCCTTCTCGCCTGGTTCAGAGAATCAGAGAGCAGAAGGTTGGTAGAACCCTCTTGTTACTTCTCAAACTACTTCCACTTGGGAATTCCTTCTCGCCTAGTTCTGGAAATTCCTTGAGAGGAAGGTATTAGGGTATTAGCACCCTGATTAGAGAAGCAGTTCTCTGAATTCTTGGAAGGAAGAGAATAGATCTCTATTTGACCGTCTCTCAGTGCGTCTCTTTGCCTGTGCGCGTGTGTCTATGTGTACCCCTGGTGGGCTATTATAAGGAGAATAGGGGTAATTGTCCCTTGAAAATCTAAAAACAGATTGGGTCAATCTGTTTAAATTTGGAAAGTAGCCTTGCTGCGAGGCTAGAATCAGCTTCTGCGAAGTTAGGAATAGCAGGTAGCATCGATCTCCTAATCTGTTTTGATTCTTTTCAAATAATTGAATGATCTCCCCTGATCTCCTTACTTGTTTTAGGAGAGTCAAGAGATTATGGCAAGCAACTGCCAAATTTGATCTCAGATTTGATCTTGATTAGATTTGATCTTGAATAGATTTGATCTTAAATAGATTTGATCTCATCTGGAGATTTAATTGGTCAGAGGTTGACCATAACAGACCTGCAGCGGAGCAGTCGCGTCGAGTTCACAGCGGAGCTGAAGGAGCATCTGGCGAAGTAGAAGAAAGCTCTTCAGCAGAGCTGGATAAACATCTGTGACGAAGCTACCATCCTTCTGCGCGATTGCGTGTGGCTTCGAGTGAAGCTAACTCTCTACGGAGTTAACTGAGCACTTCAGGCAAAGCTATAAGTTAGCTCTCCGATAGAGCTTTGGATAGTTCCAAGGTAAAGTTGGACAAACTTAGCCTCTCAGGTAAGGCTATCCCCTTGGGCTCATGTGATGCTAAGTGTTAAGCTAACCTAGCATCTTAGACCTGCTTAGGTCTCTTCAAAAATAATCTAGGCTTACTGTCTGCTTTACTGGATCAGTAGACTTCAAGTTGCTGATTTGTCCCTCGGAGATGGGTACAGAACTGGTCGTCAGCTTGTCTATCACTTGTCTTTTGTAAATGTCAACAAGTTTAGACATTGTTCAGGCAGTCAGGAATCTTGTCTTTTTTAGAGTATCAACACTCCAGTGTTTGATCTAAAATCAAGGGAGCATCGACACAGGATCAGTAACCCTAGTATGCTGACCTTCTAGGAGATCATGACCAATGGGCGGTTTAAGTCCGACACCTGCATCGCGCTGAAGAATCCCGACTTCTTTTTTAGTGATGCCACTGCTGAAGACGACAGGATCCTGTATGACAGAGACTATAAATGGCTCCGCCAAATCAGGAACATGAGGCTCTTTCTTTCTAACATGGAGAGGATGTACCGCTTGGCGTATCTGCAGCACATTTTGGTATACCACGCAATAGAGTGGGATCTCTCTAAATCTATCTCCAGCATGTCCCTCGACAAATTAGCGTGAATGAAGCTTACGCTGCCGATCACAGGAGAGATGTATTTAGGCTACATTCAGGACTGGTCAGGGTTGAGTACCCGATAGGGGAGACCCCTCAATTAGCTGACACCCTCATTAATCAATTTCTGAAGGTGAGGGGTAACTTTCTTCCGATTTTCGTCCACTCGGGTGGATCCACTCTTCGGACAAGTCATGATAGGGTAAGATGGTGAGCTTTGTTCTCACAGAGCTCAGGGACTTATTGAAGCAGGCAGGATTGTACCAGGCTATTAGGGCCGTTCAATAAGGCATCCCATAGAGCTCCCACCACTTTTTTAGTGTCTTGGAGCGTTACAATCCCCTAACGGGCGCGTTCTTCACCCCGGTTGGAGAGATGAGGCTCACATTCCATGAGTTGTACGAGGTTTCGGGGCTAGTAATTGTAGATGCTCCGTATGAAGAGTATGTCCCGACCACCGAGGAGCTTAACTTAATGAAGAAGGAGGATCCTCAGGTGTATAAGACTTACTGAGAAGTGTTCTGCCACTTCCAATTCTGTGGGCAAATGACTAGCTGGAAGAACAGGGACGTTAAGCAGATGTCCTGGGTAACCTACCTTTTCAATGACATAAATGATAAGTCTAACCCAGTGACCCATCTGGCTCCTAACACTGATGAAGAGATTGGTGATAGGATCAGTACCTCCACAAGCTCGTACAGATGGAATCTAATGAGGATACTTTCAAGCCTGACACGATCTTTGAAAGATTTTACCATCAGGCCAAGATCCCGATATCCGACCAGACCTTGTGGCGGGATTCCTTACATTATAGCTTAAGCATTACATGGTACTAACACTGCATCACAAGGTGACTGTCACCGATATGGTGTACCCGGCGATTCTATTGGTGCACAGGAGGTTGATATCTCTCCTTCAAGCAATGGTGGCTGTCATCCAGAATGACTTGCGGGCATTGACGAAAAGCCTATGTCAAGTGGAGGTTGTCGTTGACTCCCAGGGCAGGCAAGTGGTAGACTCGAAGGGGAGGCAGGAAGTGAGGACTCCCAATCCCAGAGTCGAGCTTCCTTACACGTACCTGACAGCCTGGAATGTCATGCAATTCCCATCACTGATGACAGCAGTGTCTCCTTCAGAGGGCTTCGTCCCTTTTGTGCAAAGGTTGGAGAGTTCAAGCTGGTCACAGTATTTTATGTACTATATTCAAAAAGCTATTCTAAGTAGCTCAAACTATCAGCTCGACTGATGCTTCCCTGAGATCACTGGTGCATCATACGGGGACAAGTTTGCTGACCTTGCAGGCCAGGGCGAGTTCACGCGGTTACCATCTGGAGTTTTCTACTGGCTCATCAACATCCGACCCGAATACTTGGTCTTTTGGCAAGGTGATTCATGCATGATCGAGCCTTACATGGCCAACAATTTTGTTAGGCAGTACGGTTACGATCAATTATATGTTGGAAACTCCAATACTGGCCTTCCCTTTAGATGCAACCTGTTTGAAGGCACTCAGGTGTGGTGTTACAGTGTAGCCAGGGGGAAATGGGATATCTTCGGCCTACCTCACAAGATGTCTAATTGTTATTCAAGTCTCAGTTTCTGCACATGGTACTTCATCGCCAGTAGGGTACCCGGCTTTGGAATGAATACCTCTTGTATTAAGAGTATTAAGGTATCATATAAAGTCAAGTCGGGTTCTAAGAGCCGCATGTGGAGGATGAGCGAGTACAAGGAGGCTGAGAGGGAGGCTAAAAAGGAGGCCAGGATAGAGACTGACAGAACAGTTCAGGATTGGAGTCTAAAGCAAAAGTTGCAGAGGAACACCCGACTCGGAGGACTCAGCACGTTGTGCCCAGGCATCCTCGAGCCTCTACTCCCTAAGGTGAGCCCAGTCAAAAGAAAGCAAAAAAAAAAGTCTGAGGCTATAGCTTTAGCCTAGATGCCCAAAATAATTCCTTCTGGCACTGAGGAGCAAGAGGAGGAGGAAGAACAAGAAGAGGCAAACTCAGCTCTTCATCCTTGAGGTTCACGTAGCAGGGGTCTCGCAGTCTTGGCCGAAGCAGAGCCTGCAGGCTAGTCCACTGTAGCCGAAGGGGCTATGGTTGCAGAACAGCTGGAAGAAGTGATGGAGAGGGCTGAAGTTGAAATTCTATGTCAGCCGGGGGTTTTAATTCGACTGACAGCTTCTTCGACCCGAGAAAGAGAGATGGAGGTACAACAACTTGGATCTCCTGGCTTCTTAATGCCTACTTCCCAGGTTGTGGAGCCCAGCCTACAACCAGGGTTTCAGTGATAAAGTTCCAATTACAGATACCTCCTTGGTTCTGGTGTCATCTTCATCATCTGAAGAATATAGTGACTATTCAAGAAACGAAGTTGATTTTGGTAACGAACTGCCCTTCCTGACACTAGCAAGATGAAGGTGGATGTTCCCCTATGGTTCTGCCATCAAGAGAGATCACCACTACCGAGGGTATTTCTTCTATCCCTCTTAATTATTTACCCATTGAGTTGGACAAATATTTTAACATTTCATCTGAATGTCACCTATAAGAGTGGCTATCGGAGTTGAGGCTGCAACCTCCTCCCATATTGAGGAGATGATCGAAGAAGTGGTCCAGCCGGAGGGCCTTGAAATTTCTGCTACTGGGATGATCCTTGAGGGCAAACCACCACGGCTGGGGAACCGTAGTTCCAGAGCAACCTGCCAAAGGATTTACCATTTTGGATTCTCAGCTTGGTAAGAGAATAAAGATTCTCCATATACTTCTATTCTCATCGTTATTGCTAACATGATATTATGATTGCAGAGAGTACTGGGCTGGCTTAAGTGGACGAGCCCGTAGCAAGCACTGGTGCAGAGGACAACGCACTTTAAACTTCAACAGCTGAACAAAGTACTGTGGAGTTTGTCCCTGCTGCTGTTGCTTTAGAGGCTACCATAGTAATAGACTTGGAGGTGCCAGTTATGACCTCGACATTGATGGATCCTGCTGCCGACCTCATCTCTGCACTAAGTGAAAAGGTTTCCGCCTCTACGGACATTGTACGCACAATCATAGAAAGGCGGTCTAGGAGTGCGCCAACAGAGCTTGCTCCAGCCATGGACATTATAGAAGAATTGGCTCATCAGATGGCACAACAATTCTTCACCTCCATGCGGTCCTACATTGAATTGTTCATTCTGGGAGAAGTTCCTTCGATTTTGCCTGAATGCTTCTTGAAAATCAGATTGAGAACATCCGTCATACTAAAGGCTCGAAGCAAGTTAAGGCATATCTGATGCTAGTCGAACAGCTGGGGATATGCTTAAAGGAGCTCAGGACCCTGGAGAAGGCTAGTCTGGGGACGAGGCTCAGCTGATGTTGAATAAGCTCTTCATTACTCAAGAATACGAGCAAAAAAGATGGAGGAGCAGATGGCTGAGGAGGCCCATCACCTCAATGACTTCCAAGCCAGCTATCAAAGATTACTTGACGATTCCAGAGAATTTGAGATCATCTAGAATGCAGAGCAAGTTATAGCCACTACGCAGGAACCTATTGCCAAGGCGCAAGCCTTGATTCAGGTAAATGAGTAGAAGCTTGCTGCTCCTAGGAAAAGGCTGGAGGTAGAGGTTGCCAAGAAGCGGATCCAAGAAGATCTTATTGCTCATTCTTTTAAGTTGGAATCTCTTCAATCACAATTGGCTACAAAAAAAATTCTTATCAGAGAAAGAATTGAGGGTTCAAGCTTGGGCAGAGGTTGAGAAGGCACGCCAGCGTGAGATGCAGCGCCTCCGAGACCAAATTTACTCTTTGGCTGAGCGAGATTAGGCCCCCTCCTTTTATTATTGTATCTTTTTTTGTAACACTCCATTTATTAAATAAAAGAGTGTTTGTATCACTTTTGTCATTTTGACAACAATCATAAAAGTTATCAAATTTTGTCTCACTTTATCCCTCTTTGTATTTGAGAATCAAACGGACTCTTTGTTGCATAGGAGAACACAGCTCTCATAGACATGGCTCTTGACCAAGATGGAGACACAGTCCTTAGCCATTTGTGGGACGCGACTATGGGTTGTAGAAGAGAAACTCAAACAACATGGGATTATTGATGAAACGCGACCCTAAGTGTAGGGGAGATGTGACCTTGAGTTGTTGTGAGACGTGACTCTGAATTGCTAAGAGGACACGGCTTTGATTCACTTAGAGGACTCGGTTCTGAATTATTGAGAGACGCAATTCGATTTGTTGAGAGGATTCAGTTCTGATTCACTTAGAGGATGTGGCTTTAAATTGTAGAGAGACGCGACTCTAATTTATTAAAAGGACGCGACTTTGATTCATTTTGAGGGCGCAGCTCTAAAGTGTTGAGAGACGTGGCTCTGATTCATTTGGAGGGCATGGCTCTGAATTGTTGAAGGGACGCAGCACTAAATTGTTGGGAGAACGCGGCTCTGGATTGAGGAGAGATGCGGCCTTGAGCTCTTCAACTTGATGGAGGCAACGCAGCCCTTGGTTCATGGAAGGACACGCATTTAAGCCACGACCTTGAATTGTTAAAGACGCGGTCATCATTCTGTTGAGAAAACACAGCCTTTGGTTTGCGAAGGGACGTAGACTTCAAAACGCGACGCTTGAAGCATCGCGTGCAATTATAAAGACGCGAAGATCTCGCTGGATCTTTCGAGGCAAAGTCGGCGTTGACGGTCGGGGACACGTGTCGTTGGGACTTCTCAGAGCAAAAATTCACGTGTCTCACTCAGACTGGTTTTGATATTCGCATAAAGAATTAAGGCTATTAATTAGCATTTAAGGACGGCTTTGATTTTTATGCCGTTAATTAATGGTCATTAGCAAGCCTATAAATAGGCCATAAGCCTCTGAACAGTCTTCATCTTAACTGTTTTCCTTAGCGGGCATGTGCTCTAAAGAACTCCATCTTGACATTTTCCTTCAAGGGCATGTGCTCTGAGAAACTTTCAGAGTTCTTTAAAAGAACCCAAAGCTTTAATGCTTTCTTGCAATCTTCTTTGAAAATTATCACTGTTAAGTGATTTCAAAATCAAAAGGCATCCCTTCATGTGCTTCCATGGCCGTATCTTGACGGCTGATATCCTTCTTCTAAAGAACTTCTCTAGGTAGAAAATAGCCATCCCTATAATAAGACTTTGTACCCTTGTGGCTCTGAGATCCAAGCGTCCATGCTATATTTCATGATCTCTTCCTGAAATTTCTGAAAATCTCTTTCTTGAAGTTTAGACAGTTGACTTGAGATCCATGCATCCATGCTCTGCAAATGCAAACCTCGCTTTAATGATGAAATGCAAGCTTGTTGAATTGTAAGTCTCAAGTTCTTTAGATGTGAGGGTGGTGAACTCTGCGTTTTGAAACCTTAAACACGAGCTTTTACATATAAGACTTGCGTCTAGAGTTCACGACTTAGAAAATTTTAAGACTTGTGTCTGCTCTTTTGAAGTCTTTAGACCCGAATGTGACTAACTCTGCATCTTGAAGCCTAAGACGTGGGTCTCTTATATAATATCTGCATCTGGAGTGACTTAAAAAAAATTTTAAGGCCCACGTCTGCGCCTTTAATATATGCCCCGCGTTCAATCCTCAGACGCGAGTCTAGTGTTGGGCTGTGCATTCGTATCTATTTTTTCTTTCTAAAGCATGATAAACTCTGCGTCTTGAAGCTTTGGACGTGAAATTCGCATATAAGACTCGCGTCTAGAGTCCATGACTTAAGATCCGCATCTGTGCTTCTAGATTCATGTTTAAACCCTTAGGTTTTTCCTTCTTACGGGTCATGACCATATCGTTGATGCTGGCTGGGTCCATCATGGTAGACATGAAATGACCAGTTCATTCGATTGGCGACCACTTGATGAGTCAGAACTTTTGTCCAAGGGTGAGGAAGATTCGCGCGGTTCTCAATACACATCAAGACATTATTGGATATGATGCACCAGTGAGGTCTCGAATCCTCCTTGATCACAATAAACATAATGCATTTGAAGGTTACGAGAAAGAGGACATCACCCGTAAGGTCTTGGATCCTCCCTTCATTAATCTTGTTCAAAGAAGTGATAGCAACGAAAAACTCATGCTCATTAGATGATGATTGGTCACTAATATTACACATTTAATATCATATTCTCCTACTTATTATAGAATAAACTCTGCATTTTCCAATTAAATGTTAAATTTATTTGCAGGCCCATTACTAAAGGAGAGTGAAGAGAAATGAGCCAAAAAGCCCATCAAATTCTGAATTAAATCAGAATTAATTCGAACTCAATAAATCAGGGCTAAATCTTGGCATATCAAGAGGTTGAAAACTGGTTGAGAAGAATTCTCCCTGAATCAAGCGGTTGAAGCCAAGGATCAAAGGCCATTTCGTTAAAATCCCTGACTTAAACTGCAAATCCAGCTGAAGATAAAGATAAATTGTGAAACCAGGGAATTCCACCAACAGGGTGTGGCCACTTGGCCACACCCTGGCCGCGGAAACGCGGCCAAAGCTACGTTTTCACGGCTTGGTTAGTGAGTTAGGGGAAGCGTTTGCTCCCCCTATCTTCTCACACCCTCCCCTCTGGGTTTTTACCGATAAAAGGGCAGGATTTTCACTGCAAGGGGACGATCATGTAGAGATGGGAATTAGTCCAGTTTTTCACTCTTTGTAGTATAGGTTTTGTTTTCTTTTCATGTAATTTTAATTTGTATATAAGTTTAGGTTAGATTGATATTCATGTAAGAGAGAGAGGCTTATGTTGAGAGTGACACCGATGTGCCCTCCTCATTTCTTACATCATTTTTGCAAGTAATAAAAGGTATTTTTTTATGTTCGTCTTTACTTTTGTTTTTCTTCTTCTTTCTACTTTACTTCTTTTGGTTTTGATGAGCATGCAAGTGAATCCAGAAGCATTAGTATAACAATGTTTGTGTGAGTGCCAACGATAATTCATGATGATGTTCTCCTTCTCAAGACTCCGTATCATTTCATTCTTATTCGTCTTGATGATGTAATGTGACTAGGGACTGAGCTCGATCCTATGGCTCATGCGTTGCACGCCTCCGAAGCAAGGTAGAACATGCAAGGGTTCCAGGTAAGTCAACAACCAAATTAGGTAAGTATTTCTTTAATCTTCTTACTTTTCTTTTATTTCTTTAGTTTAGATGACCAACACCCACTTCTTTCATCACTCCTTTTCATTTCTTTATAAATAATCATTCTCCATTTTTCTCCAACTTCTCCATCTATCGCTTTCTTTCTAACTTAACTATAACTCTTTTTCTCTTTCTTTTAAGAACTAAAGAAGAACTTTAACCAAACTTTGTATCTTAAAAGAAGACTTACTAAAAAGCTTCTATCGCTAGTCCCTCCTTGTGGATCACGACCCGCATAGCCACTTGCTATTGCGGTAAAATTGAGCACTTGCGCATCTCTATTTTGAAGTTCTGAAATACCGTATTTTGGGCAGGTTCAAGCTTTCAATCATATGACTTTCTGGAGAGCTTTCCCTTAAGCGGAGGATTACGGCCTTGTGAACACCCTTGCACCAGTTTATTGGGTGAAATCAGAGTGCTCCCTTGTATTTCGACCTCGAGAAACACCATTATTCTCAAGAGAGAGGAAGTTGATTTATTGGTCCCGGCCACAGTCAAGAAGACGAACTTTGTGCATCTTCAGAATTTTAAGGAATGAGTGCAATCTTTCGCTGAGCAAGAGAGACTTCTTTATTGCATACAATTTTTGCATTATTCTTTATTACATTTCACATTTATCATATAATAAATCTGCTAAATTCCTATCTTAAATGTCTATTTTTTAGAAGATAATCATGGGAGAGAAAGAGGATAAAATCAAATAAATATCAGTTAAATTCAGATTTAACTAGATCTATTTGGTTAGAGGAAGATGATCCTAAATCCAGTTGGTTAAATTTAATTTTGATGAATCAGGTTGTTAAAGCTAAAGATCAACCGAGGATAACATCAAATACAGAGTCCAAATCTAAAGGGACAGATAAATAGAGAGAAGATCAACAGATGAGATGAAACAATTCTGACTCAGATTCTGGCTAGATACATTTTAGTATTTGAATCATAACTTTCGCTACCAATACTCAAATCTTATGATTCAAGATGATCCAGAAGGAGGACTTAAAGGGCTACAACTCGTAAGTTAATCATTATTTCTAATTCTATTACTTGATAAGTTAATTTAGCAATCAATACACCAATAGGCTGCAGATTAGAACTGAATATCCACATCAAATCAAGTTTGGAGATAAAGGAAGTATTCAAATTCAGAAATAGCCAACTTCCCTTATCTTCATACTCTTTAAGGAGAGAACGACCAAACAGAGAGAGAACTTAGGCTAACTTGTACTTTGTAACTTGAGTTTTAGTTTCTTTATGTAATTTTTGTTTTATTTATGTAACTCAGAGGAGAGGAGACTTTCATGGAGGAATGAGAGCTAGCTTGGACTGAAGGTAACACGGTGTAAGTGATCTTTTCTTTTCATTGTTATTTGAATCGAATCGAGGTTTCCTTTCCTTTTCTATTCTTATTTTTATTCACTTTCCTCTTCTGTATTTGTTAATCTAAATGAAACCGATAGTCTCAAGTTACCTTGTCCTTGCAAGTGCCGTTGATGGCTTATGGTGATGGATATCCATTTCTATGATAGTTGAAATCACCTAGAGGGAAGTAAATAAGTAATGGCTATACTAAGTGACAAATAATACAGATTAAAAACAAATTATTTAACAATAAGCAACAACAATAATAAAACTTACAAGAAAGCAGACAAATAGTAGTGCAAGTAAAGGAGAGAGAGTTTAGAGATATTTGGACAATCGTAAATACGAGAATATGTTTCGAGGTTCGAGCTACTGCTCTACGTCCCCACCTTCAACACGATGAAGTATTTCCACTGTGCTTGATCCCACCGGATCGTCAATACAAGTTCTCACTAGAACTCTTAGGACACACTTGTCCTCTCTCACGGTGCCACAACACTAACTTAGAGCTCACTAGCTCGCTTGAGGCCGCAACCTCTACAACTTCTCAATTTGAGGAAATGGTGATCAACACTTGACCATAAACAAAGCTCACATGCACAATCCTATAACCAAGATGAGAAGATGAAACTTTAAAGATTATGTAGAGCAAAAGTCTAGAAGAGAAGTAGAGGAGAAAGCTTCAAGCTAAAACACAATAGGATTGGAAAATTTGCCTCAAGGGAAACTCTTTTGCTAAAAAGGCTAAACTTTGAAAAACTTTGATCTTAAACTTGTAAATCTTATGTTTGAGTTGTATAACACTCCAACTATTTATAGGAGATGAAAACTAGGTTAGAAAAGCCAACAGATTCGTTGGGAGAAGCCCCAACAAAAAACAAAACTAGATATAGCCGTTGATAGCCAGTCAGCAGACTTTGTCTGCTGCCGGTCGGCTGGGCCGGTCGACCACCAACAGTCGAATTTCTGACATTTGGGAAAGCGGTCAATCAAACGGTCGACCGAGAAACTCAAACAGAGAGTAAACTCTCTCCGTCGGTCGACTGGGCCGGTCGACCGGAACAAACAGAGAGTTCTGCTCTTTCTGCTGGTCGACCAGGACGGTCGACCGATGTGCACACATGCACATTGGTGCATGTCGGTCGACCGCCCGGTCGACCGACAGAGAAGTTCTGCTCTGCCAGCGGTCGACCGTGCGGTCGACCAGACAAGGCCAAAAGATAGATTTTGAAAAGCTTCTTTTGAAGTCTAAAATTTTCCGATAAAATTTCTTTCAGATGGGTAGATACAAAATAAAGTTCTAGGGCTTGGAAAGACCAGAGTGTGATCATAGATCAAGACTAATAAAATTTGAACTATATTTGATTAAAATTCTATTTCTAAACTAAAAATCGTTTTTCTAAAAACCGATTTTCCCAAACTTTGTTTTTCTGAAACTTGGTAAGAAAGTTTGTAATAAAATTTTATTTGAAACATGAAGTAATATCAAGTGTGTGTGTATGCCAATCCCAAGGTTATCAACCTCTAT